>CAUYSK010054528.1:0-42970 GCA_963575035.1 Avahi laniger
TTTAGCTGCCCAATTAATTTCTTTCTATTTTTGTTAGAGACGGGGGTCTTGCTCTTGCTCAGGCTGGTCTCGAACTCCTGAGCTCAAACAATCCGCCCGCCTCGGCCTCCCAGAGAGCTAGGATTACAGGCGTGAGCTACCACGCCCGGCTCCTTGATTATCTTCTGTATGGAGTCAGCTCTTGGAGAGACGTTTACAAATCTGTCTGTAACTTCAAATCCCCCTTTGTCCCAGAGTAGAGAAATGATCTAGGTCGCTCTACTTCCAATTGTCAGTGGATCCCAAATTTCAGGCAAACATTTAGCTTAATCCAAACTCCCAGCTGGGCACGGAGGTGCACACCTGTAGTCCAGATACTTGGGAGACCAAAGCAGGAGGATCGCTTGAGGCCAGGAGTTTGAGTCCGGCCTGGGCAAAATAGTGAGACCCCCATTTCTAAAAATAAAATAACAATAATAATAATAATTAAACAATAAGCAACAATATCAAGAGAAACAAAAACAAGAAGAGAAATTCAAACCAGATTCTCACCCACAATTTATCAATGGCTTCAATTTTTCTACATTTCAGTCTAGTCTTGTTAGCACTTACATAACCTAGTGTAACACAATTTAGTGTTCCCTTTTGTAATCTGAGAGTATAACGTTTGGAAGAGGTTCAAAACAATCCTGTTTAATGATTGCATAATAGTCCACTGAATGAATGTACACCCATGGGTTGACATTTAGTTTGTTCTTACCTCTACCATAAATAACACTGGAATGGGAATCTTTGAGCCCTTCCCTTCTCTCTAGCTTGTGTCTTACATCCCTTAGGCTAAATTTCCAGGAAGAAAATGTATCTGTTGGCTTTAACTTTCCCCAAAGCTGGTCTTAACAGCCAGTGATAGACTTGAAATGCCTTTCTCCCTGTCAAAACCTCTAGTGACCTCACACGTAGTGGTGTTGCCTGCGCTTGCAAGGGTACAGGCTGGTGGTGTCACTTTGCCAAGAGAGGGTCACATCATCATTTCCCGCTGCCTTGTAAATTAACGGGCAGTGAACAATGCCCGTCAGGGAAGCAGGTCTTCTGGGGTTATGTCCAGAAAGCTTCCTGGAGTTGGATTTGCCTGAGAGCCAGCGCCTGGGACCAGCACCGAGAACAGCCCTTATCAGTTGGGGAAAGATGAAGGCAGACAGGACGGAGGGAGTGTGGAGTGGCACTTCCCTCCACGCCAAGGGACACTGCATTTTTTTCTGTTCATGTCTTGACTGCTGCGTTTAGGAGGATAAATAAATCGACACGACAAAGCCGGCTTAAAAAAACCCTCCCTGAAAAATATATATTTATTTCCTTGAGCTCACAGTCACTGGGACGTGGTGAACATTTACCATTGTCCGGATTTTCTGGGCAGCACCCCCAGGGCTGGGATTCTGATGGCAAAGAGGTGGCATCCAGCAGGAGTGCAGGGAGAGGGAACAAGTTGATCATCCTCCAAGATCTTTTTAAAAGGAATGCTCCTTTTTTCCTTTCTCTTTTCCCCACCAAATGTGGACGAGCCAGCAGAAAGGCCGCGGTGAGCCTCATTGTCCTCCTTGAGCCCGAGGACTCTGAGGAGTGGGACCGGGATCCGTGAGCTGGTCAGAGGGTGGGTGGTCTGGAGAAAACGCACACGGATCCCCACCTGATGCTGACGCTGGGCACGGCCATGAGTTCCATCTTCATTTTCCTAGGGGGTCCCACGTGTGGGGGGCATACCTGGCAGGGCCCTGGGGAGCCCAGACCCTCATCTCTGGGGCTGGACTGGAGTTGCTGGAAGGTGAGGACCTAACTTGCTCCAGCCTAGCCCAGCACGCTCTACGTGGCGCAGAATGGAAAGTACTGCCCCAGGGACCGGGCCCGCGGAAGTGACCAGCAATCACGGGCACTGCACACTGCCCAGTCTATGTTTCATGTTCTCTGATTGTCTCAGAATATCTTTTATAGTTGGTTGTTTAAAAGAGGATCCAGGCCCGGGCGCGGTGGCTCATGCCTGTAATCCTAGCATTCTGGGAGACCGAGGCCTCCATTGTTTGAGCTCAGGAGTTCGAGACCAGCCTGAGCAAGAGCGAGACCCCGTCTCTACTAAAAATAGAAAGAAACTAATCGGACAACTAAAAATATATAGAAAAAATCAGCCGGGCATGGTGGCGCATGCCTGTAGTCCCAGCTACTCCGGAGGCTGAGGCAGAAGGATCACTTGAGCCCAGGAGTTTGAGGTTGCTATGAGCTAGGCTGACGCCACGGCACTCACTCTAGCCCGGGCAAAAGAGTGAGACTCTGTCTCAAAAAAAAAAAAAAGAGGATCCAAACCAAGTGCATGCTTTGCGTTTGGTTGTTTGCGTCTCGTTTACTATACGACAGCCCTTGTTTCGTGCTATGTGTGCGTTGGAGAAACTGAGCCGTTTATCCTGTAGAATTTCCCACATTCTGGAGTTGGGCAATTGCAGCTAATTGTGTCATCTAACTTGTTCTTCTGACCCTGTATTTCCCCATAAACCAGTGGTCAGGGCTGAGATTTGGTTGGATCAAGCTCAGCTTTGGCAAGAACACTCTGTATAGTGCTGCTTTGCCCATCTTACTGCATTTTATGAGGGACGAGGTCTTCAGCCGGTTTATAACAATTCCTTTAAAGTTCTTCCCTGTTTTCAGGATGAGCAAAGCTGCAATATGCTGGGGTGAAAGGCAGAGCATGAGAGAGCTCAGAGGCCTTGGTGCCAGGAACTGCCAGCCAGGTAGGCCTAGCCTGGGGTCCTCGGTCTGAGGGATAAGCTGGCACCAAGCTCTCTCACTTCACCATTCTTACTTAGGAACCCACAGGCTACAGGTACCTGCTTGCTCTTCCTGAACAACCTGTAGATGTCTGAAGAAGGTCAGATCTTGGCTAGGTGGCTGTCTCCTCCCTCAGTCCAGGGCTCCCCAAGGACGGGGCCATGTCCCCCCTCAGACCAGGGCTCCCCGAGGACAGGGCTGTGTCTCCTCCTCTGTCCCTCCCTCGCCACCTAGCTACCTTGTATCCAGTGACTACTTGTCTTAGTCCATTTTGAGCTGCTCTAACAGAATAGCTGAGACTGGATAACTTATAAAAAATAGAGATTTATTTCTTATAGTTCTGGAGGCTGGGAAGTCCAAGGTTGAGGGGCCTGTGTTTGTCAAGGACCTTCCTGCTGTGTCATCCGGTGGTGGGGGACAGAGGGCAAGAGGGCACGTGAGGGCGGGGCCTGGGAAGGAGGCCAAACCCATCCTTTCCCTCAGGAGCCCACTCCCTTAGTAACTGACCCCCTCCGAGACAGCGGCAGGAGCCCACCCTTGAGGGCAGAGCCCTCAGGACCTGACCACCTATGAAAGGCCTCACTCTCAACACTGTTGCAGCGGGGATTAAATTTCTAACACATGATATTTGAATCTGTGCTATGGTTTGAATCTAACACATTCAAACCACAGCACCACTGAAAAAAAAAAATCTTAAATACTAAGCACTTGCCATATACCAGGTGCTCTGTGTGTATTATCCCGTTTAATCTCCACCACACTCTCGTCAGGTATTTAAATTGCCATTTCTCAGATGAGAACACCGAGGTTCAGAGAGGTCGAGGCAGCTGCCAGCTTTCGGAGGTGTCACTCGGCGATCTGGGGGCGGCGGGGGGTGCTGACTCCTTCCAGCTCTGCTCATTTCCATGTGGCTCTCCCTACTGGCTTATTGATTCGCCTACTAAATTATGTTGGCTTTTCCAGAAAAACTCTGACTTGATGGTTTTCCCAGGGTCTATGTGGCTTTGCTATGGGGGGGTGGCTGAGAACGTAGGCCTTGTCTCAATCGAGACCCTTTCAAGCCCTGGAGACTCCCCAGCGGAGAGAAATGCGCAGCCTGGGAAACAGGGCGGATGTAAATAGCCGGCTCACCACCTAAGGCGCTCTCCCCTGCCTGGCTTTGTCTTAAGAGGGTGAGGGGGCCTTAATCTGCGCTTGGAATGAGGCAAGCGCTGAGCAGACATGACGATGCTGGGCGGGGGAGGGATGGTTCCAGAGGTGTGGGACCCCAAGAGGACCCAGGCTGGGGGCCCAGGCAAGTCCCAGCCTCCACCAAGCTTGGCCTGCCCCCTGATGCTGACCTGGATCCTGCCCTGAGAAGGTTCCAGTCTGAGGTCCTGTGCAGCCCAGGAGGGTGACTTGTCCGCTGGGGGTCAGGGAGGCAGAGCCTCTGTCAGCCTCGGCCCACACAGGGGCGGCTGTCACACCCAGACCAGCTGGAATGCGGACGGATGCCTGCGGGGAGGGGGGGAGGATAGGTGACTGGCTAGGAAAGGGCTCCCACAGGGGAAGGAACTCGCCCTTTTCCAGGAAGTTTAACAGGAACTCGCCCTTTTCCAGGAAGTTTAACTAAAACCGCCGACAGTCAGGGGAGGGACAAGCAGGCACTGCTGTGGGTGGTCCTTGACTTCCTGCACGGCTTTGGGTGTGACCGCCCTGCTCTGGGCCCCGCTTTCCCCTCTGTAGGACAGCCTGATGGCTTTCAAGGTCCTGTCCCGATGGCTCCAAGTGGGGAGAAGCCAACACTTTCTGAGGGCCTACTGTGTGTCAAGCCTGTGTCTAACGTCCCGCCTCCGTCCACCCCACAGCCCTGAGACGCGAGGGGCTCGCTCCCACCTCATTCAGGGCCAGAGAGGCTGAGCCCCACGGCTCACAGGTTTGGGGCTCAGGGTGTGCTCTCTATCACCCACCTCCTTGTGGGGACACGGGATGGCTCGGAGGGAATGTTGTGCTGGGGAGAAGGCTCAGGGACAGCCCAAAGGTCAGGAAGAGGGACACACAGCATTTGAGTTTGGGGAGCCTCAGCCTTCAGGAGGGAGGCTGGGGTTGGTCTGGGGGTGGGAGGTCTGCTCAGTTGTGCCCAAGGCTGCGGGCCCCATGCTGACGGCCCCTCCAACACCTCCTTCCCCACCCAGGACGCTCTCAGCTGGCATTGACCCAGGGCCCCAAAGGGCCTGGTGCCCAGTCAGGGGCCGTGGGGGGAGAGCTGAGCAAGGCACAGTTTCCGCACCCCCCATGCTGGTGGCTCTGGCGGGGACGGGAGCGGCGGGCAGCGTCAGCCACAAGTGTCTAACGGCGCCTGTCTAGTGCCGCTAGAGCTCTGCCCTGGGCCTGCCACCAAGAGTGTCCCACGGGGTCCTGCCCTCAGGGAGCCCACAGCTGCTTCGCCACACTTGGCAGGGCCTGTGCCACCACCTCGACAGCGCCTGCTGCCCTGAGATGGGGTATCGTGTGGTTGGTTCCGTCTTCACAACCCGGTGTCAGCTCCCGGGGCGCTCAGCTCTTGCTGTGCCACCCGCCCAGCGAGGCGGCCTTGGTCCACGAGCTCACACCTACCGCACACCTACCGTGTGCCAGGCAGGCACTCTTCAAGCGTCTTTACATGTATCACTCCATACGAGCCTCATGTCGACTCTATTTCACATATGATGAAGCAGGGGCGGGGAGGGGTCAGGGACAGGTCCAGAGGGATGGCAAGGGTGTGTGGCTGAGCCGGGAGTCAAACCCGGGTCCTCGCCCGCTGGGGACTCGCTGCACCGACCAGGCCAGCCAGGGCCGCCAGTTCTCTGGCCTTCCTAAAGCCTTCATTATAATGGACGGAAATCAGCACAGTTCACAGAAAAGAAACCACAAGTGGAAATGGCTCCTAAACATATCAAAACATGCTCCACTTAGAGAAAAATGAAAATTAAAACAACCCCAAGATGCTACTTTTCATCTGTCAGGTTGGCAGAGATCAAAAGTCTGGAGTGTCTGGGTGTGGCTGTGGGGGACAGGCTGTCCCGAGCACACCGGTGGGGGTGTGACTGCGACCCCCAGGGCAGAAATAGCAGGGATCTGGCAAGATCACCTTTTGATGCAGAAATCCCTCTTGTTTACCTTCTAGATACATTCGCAATATGCAAAGTGACAATGCCCACGTTTGTATTAACCAGAAACTCGGAAAAACCCCAACTTCCCTCAGTAGGGAACTGGCGCGTACCCAAGGGGCCATCCACACGATGGAAACACCATGTCGTACGTTAAAAAAAAAATCCGGGACACTCTCCACTGACAGCCGTGAAAAGATCTGTAAGATGTAGCTAAGGGCAAAAAGAAAGGCTCAAGACAGTGTCTATATAATGTTACCATTTGGATTTTAAAAAAACAGCAAAAATTTGAAAATTTGCAGAATGTGTTTGCCTGTCCGAGCCTGAAGCCTCTCTGGAAGGACGGGCAGAGCCGGCCACAGGGGTGGGGACTGGAGGCCAAGAGATGAGGACTGGGAGACTTTTTGTGTTAAAGAGATTTTATTTAGAAGCTAAACATGGACCTCTTTTTTTCAATCTAATTATCATTTCAATGGACAGCGTTGAAAGTAGTTTCTATTGTAAACAATTGCGTGCTTTCTGTTCTCGTGTGGTAAAGTCTGCTATGATGTAACGCATTGTCTGTGTGCTACTGTTTTGCTCAAGATGACAGGCACACAATCAGGTACACAAATCTTAAGCGTGTGGCTTCATGAATTTTGACACATAGACACCTGGGTAGCCACACTCGGGTCAGGCGGAACATGCCCAGGCTGCCTGAGGAGATGGTGAGACTTTTCACTTATAAAGATTCCTTTTGAACTCCGGACTTGTGTGAAGATATGGTGTGTTCTAAGCAAACACACACGTAAATATGGAAATGCAAAAGTCAGGCGGGGAGCCCTGTCAGCCTGCAGAGTGGAGCTCAGCTTGCAGCCAAGTCCCTCCTCCCGCCTGGCTGGGGTGGAGTTCCCTGAGGGCCAGGACTGTGCCTGCCTGGGGTCTCCATCCTCAGCCTCTGCGCCCTGGGAACATCTGGCTGGGGGGGGCCTTGGTCACCAGTCACCCGTAAGGGAGAGATGAGGTTGGCGAGGGGGTTGGGGGCTAGTCCGATGGTCATGCACGGCAGCCAGAACCTCGTCCAGGGACGCTGCCCGTCCTGCTGCTCTTCCTACCAGCCTGGCATGGTCCCAAGGAATTGGTGCAGGCTGGGGCCCAGCAGCACACGGAGTGGCTGGGTGACTTCCTATATTCCCAATTGACTTCCCTCTTGGATTACTATCTGCCTCAACCCTCTAGGACATAAGCTCCAGGAAGGCAGGGCATCGATTCACTACTCTCTTCAGTGCCTAGCACGGCAGCTGCAGCATGGTAGTTGCACATTAAGTATTTATTGAGCAAACAAGCGAATGAATGAATATTCTAGGTTTGCAAAGGCTGGGGATGGGAGGAACTGCTGCCTGGCGAGAAGCCCCCGTCTCCAGCTGTCTGTTTCTCCTCCAGTCGCATCAAGAGCAACGTGGACGGGCGGTACCTGGTGGATGGCGTCCCTTTCAGCTGCTGCAACCCCAGCTCGCCGCGGCCCTGCATCCAGTACCAGCTCACCAACAACTCGGCACACTACAGCTACGACCACCAGACGGAGGAGCTCAACCTGTGGGTGCGCGGCTGCAGGGCTGCCCTGCTGAGCTACTACAGCAGCCTCATGAACTCCATGGGTGTCGCCACGCTCCTTGTGTGGCTCTTCGAGGTAGGCCCTGGGCCAGCTGGGTTGACCGGGTGGAGCCGGCCTGGAGAGTTAGCTTCTCCCCTCAGAACCAGCCTTTAGTCCGCTGTGGGTCAGATCGGCCGGGGCTCGGACCCCAGTCCTCCACTTTTTATTTGTTTCTTTCCCACCACTTCAAAAAATAATTTATTAAGGTGAAATGCACAGAACGTAAAATCAACCCTTCTAAGGTGAACAATACAGTGGCATTTAGTGCATTTGCAATGTGCTGCAACCAGCTCCATCTAGTTCTCAAACATTTCCATCACCCCCAAAGCAAACCTCATACCCATGAAGCACTCTCCCCACCCTGCCCCCGGCCCCTGGCAACCTAATCTGCACTGTCCCTGTGGATTTATCTCAAGGTGCCTGCGTTGAGCTACTCTGACAGCAGAAAACCCAGAACTCCGAAATCCAAATGTGCAAAGTCAGAAACATGAGGTGGGGAAGCATTTTCCAACAGAGAAGATTCCCTGAAGGGTTCAAATTAGTTGCTTTCCTAGTGCTGTGGAAATTCACCCGCTTTATCACGTCTGTGGCTGATATACACTCACCACACAAAACGGTACTGCCCGGGAAGGCTTCTTTTACTCTTGGAGCAAACACAGCATATTCATGACTATTAATTGGTAGCCGACTCCTTGAGGCAGAGTCTTGGGAATGAGCAGGTAGAATGAGGAGAGAAGCTTCGTGCTAGAAGTTTAGACAGTTGCATCCCCTGAAAATCCAGGAAGACTGAAAGGGTAACAGAAGTCAGTGGGAGAGTGGGGTTCCATTGGCCGTCTCTCGGTTTACACGCCTGTCCAGGAATCTAGTGGCTGCATAGGACCACACTGGGAACAGGGAGTTGAAATGCTGCCGACTCCTACTCGAGGCCTTTAGTGGGCAGAGCTGTGATGAACACGAGGGCGGCTGAGCCTAACGGTAGGATTCTGACCTTAGCCCTCCCCTCCTGGGCTTCACAGTCCAGTGAGGAGATGGCATCTAACTTCCGCACCCAAGGGAGGACCAAGTGCAAAACTCAGTGCAGCGGGCCTCCTTTAGGAAAGCAGGAGGTGATCACAGCGGGTGCATTCACACCAACACGACTGCCTGGAGGAGGTGACTTTTCCATTGTAAAAAGACTTCTGAAACTTTCAGTTGACAATAACAGTAACAAAAATCTAAAACTCTATCAGTTACTATTATAATTTACTATCGTGATTATAAAATGCCCCCAGAGCATCCATTTAACAGATGCTTTTGGTGCTGTTCTTGGTGCTGGGGTGCTGGGTGAATCAGACGGATAAGGGCCACTCCTGCCCTCGGGGAGCAGCTTCCTCCTTTCACACAGCTTGCTGCTAATACGAGGAGATGCAGACGAGAGCAAACCAGGAATTTGTGTAGAACAAGTGGTTAATGGAATGTTATCAGAAAAGTGCAAACAACACCTACCAAGCTAATAACTAATCACCGCTGACACTTCTGTTTGTCCTTACTGTGCATCAGCTACGTTGTGCTCTACAGATACTGAAGCATCCCGGCATCCACAGGAGATAGGTGCTGTCTCCTCTGAGACTGCAAAGCACAAAGCAAGGTTTCCCAGTCACACACTGGTTAAGTGCCAGCACTAGGTTTGCACCTAGGCATTTGGGCACCGAGTCTGCCGCGATGCATGACAGAGAACGAATCCAAATTATCCATCACCAGCATGCGTTCATCACCATTCTCATCAAAATAACGGAAGTACGGGGAAACCACACATCACAGTGTTTGCAGAAAAGGAGGTGACTTTTTAATTTCATCCAACAGAGTTACTGAACACCCAGTGTGTGCCAAGCAACGTGCCAGGAACGGGACCGGGGAGTGGGCATGGAGGTGAAGGAACCGGGGACTAATGTGCCCAGGATGGGGGTGCCGGGGAGGGCACGGGAGGGAGGATGAGCTGCAGGGAGCGCGTCAGGGGATGAAGCTGAGTTAGCCGGTGAACACTGAGAGGGACAATGCCCGAGGCAGAGAATCGCAAATGGTGACGACCCAGAGGGGAGAAGTACGGGGTGTGGGCAAACCCAAAGAAGCCCAGGGTGGCTGGAAGGGGAGGAGGAGAGGAGCCCGAGAGGAGGCTGCAGAAAGGCAGGTGTCTGGAGCACCGAGGCCAAGTTGGGGTGGGGCGGGCTGTCACCAACCCAGACTCGGCAGAGCCCACGACCTCTGAAGGGCTCAGGGAGGAACAGGCCGGTGGCTCCTGAGGTTTCCAAGAGCCCAGCTCCCAGCTGCTTCTCCCAGATCTCCTCTAAGCCTGCTCTCCCTCTCCAGGTGAGCATCACGGCGGGGCTGCGCTACCTGCACACGGCGCTGGACAGCGTGCCCAACCCGGAGGAGCCCGAGTGCGAGAGCGAGGGCTGGCTGCTGGAGAAGAGCGTGCCCGAGACCTGGAAGGCCTTTCTGGAAAGCGTGAAGAAGCTGGGCAAGGGCAACCAGGTGGAAGCCGAGGGCGCAGACGCAGGCCAGGCCCCAGAGGCTGGCTGAGGGCCCCGGGGCCCCTCCCCTCCCGCACACCGAGCAGTAGTGGACTCCGAGAAACGCGGATACCCCCTTTGTCCAACTCTGAAAGCCCGAATCTCCCGAGGAGGGCGCCACCTTACAGACTCTACTTGATGGTGGAATTTAAAGTTTAGGGTCCCTAAAGCATTTGGCAAACATTTCTTGAATGACTGACTCAAAATGTGAGCGAATGAGCCCCCCTCGGCCCCACTGCCCTAGGATGTGCCCTCACGGTGACTCAGGGGCCTCTCAGTGGATGACTAGCCCAGGACCCGTGTTCTCATAGCACACGGGTTCAGTCCCACCCACGGCCGCCGGCCACATCCCAGGGCTGCTCCCCTTTTAGGGTCTGCCTGTTACGAGCGCCAAGTTGCTTCATTCTGTGTTCAAAGTGTCACTTGGTGCACAAGCCCCGGAATCTGAAAAATGAATGGCCATGTTGTCTTTTTATAATTTTTCATGCCAAGATTGACAGGCTGGCCATTTTGTTTGCTTAATGCCTGAAGGTGGGACAAAGTTATACTTTTCGGAGAGTAATGGACTCTCAAAGCACTGAAGGCTCTAAATAGGATTTCTTCAATCATGGGGCAAGAGAATTTTAAGGCGGCGGGGGTTACTCCTCCCACCAAAAATATAGCGAAAGGTCTGCTTTTGTGTCACATTCACATACCCTCAGTCTCTTAGCCTAGAGTGAGCCGCGGGTTGAGGAAGTCAGGTTGTTGGAATTTTCTAGCAACACCCCACCCCCAAAGTGCTGGGTGATGTCCTGTGGCTTGTCTGTGGAAGCACTGGCTTAGCCAGATTGCTGCCCTGCTGTGGAAGAGGAACAACCACCATGCAGGAGTCTACCTTTTGGAGACCAGGCCTTGTCTCTTGGTGGGCCCAGGGACACCCACACAGTGGCCATGGCAGCCCCCATGGACAACACTAATTATCTACAGTGGAGGGCAAGGAGCCCTCCGGGAGCTTCTGTTTCTTCCCCCAGATACCCATCCTGCAATACATTGTTTCTGGAATGTTTCTATATCAAAGAAGATTCTTTGAGAAAACCCATCTTCCTGAGCTAGTAACTGTTAAGAGTTTTCACTTCCTTTAGGAGAGCTTCCTCGGAAGCTTGGGAAGGAGAGAGTTTCACTGACATCTCGGGCCCCTGCCCAGCATGATTCTGCCAGCTGGGTGAACATTCAAGAGAGTTCGTTCCTACCTGGCAGGAGACCAAAGCCAGAGGGCAGAAGACAGAAAGGGAGCAGCCTGTAACTTAATCTCTGCTTCTGACCAAGCAATGGAGCTCAGGAACAGTTACTTTGGACTGAATTTGGGTTCATTTCTGTCCTAAGAATTTCAGTGTAGAGAAAGTAAGACTTCTGGTGCTGCCTGGGGTATGTTCTCGGGCTCTAATTCTCCCAAGCAGAAGACCAGATCAAAGATGTCTGGACACCCTGTCAGACTGTGGTCCCAGGTTTAATCAGACTTCTGAGTCTCCTTGAGAATAATGATCGACACTGAAGATGCTGAGCCACCCATCTCTAGCAAGGGTCCCTGAGCTCTCCTCCATCTCTCAGGAGTGCTGAAAACCATCGTGAAAGTGCTGTTCTAGGCCCACATATGTAACTATGCTGTTAACAGCTGCATAATAGACATTAAAAAATATATGAAAATCACTTTTGTTAAATGACTCTCAGTCCCTGCAACAACAGGTATCACAGGATCCCCTACTCTAGCTCGTATTTGTTATAAAAGAGAAGAAACCAACCCCAAAAGGAGCACTGTTAACAATTCCTGTTACCAACGTGGCATGGGTATCATGCCTCTCCATCTTGCCTTCTCTTATCTGCAAGAACAGTGACTATTAGCTTATCCAAATCATCTCAACATTTGCGAGAGTTTGAATCAGAGCTGAACTTAGTATGTGGAATTTTAACTTAGTGATTTAGGCAAAAATTCCAAGCCATTTTTTTTCCTTCTGCTCTGGCCAAAACATATTTCCACAAACAGGGAAATGAGTCTCCATAGGGCCGGGTTATATAGGGCAGCTATGAGCAATCTGAGAATCTGAAAACTGCCGGGAGGACCCAGGGTGAATTGACCCTATGATAAATCCCACTAGTCGGTTCAGAGCAGACTTAGGGTTAACTGCATCTTAACAGGTCTTCTCAGGTATCCAGGCAGCTGCTGGAGAAACCTGGCCCATCTCTTCTGGTCACTTACCAGTGCCCAGTAAGACTCTGGTACCAGGTTCTTCCTTGTGTCTAACTTCAGTCTTTCCTAGGGCTATGTAAATTCATTTCTCCAAAGGGACTCAGCTAGTTTTGAAAGTTCTGTCAGCCTAGCCCTGGGGTGGCATAAGAAGTCAAGACAGAGCCTTAGGACTTCAATTTTCAAAACTGTCATTCTATAGTGAAGAAATAGGTGATGGTTCCTTATTCTGAACATTTAGGAAGCTGGGTGTCCTAGAATTTGTGGCCCCAGTTCAAGAACCCTGGCAACATGCTTCAAGCCCAGAATGAGCCGCCAGGAAATAAGCCCCGAGTAACCTCAATATGCGCTAATGAGATTAGGGGCTTGCCCTGCACCTCCGTGTCCGGGCGTCTGTTCTGCTAGGCCAGCAGGTTTGCAGCTTAGCCAGGGGTAGCGCGGACCAAGACAATCAGGGCCCCTCCCCTGCCACTGGATAAAAAAATGGCTCCTAATGGCAGCACCATGTGGAGCAGGAATGTGTCCATGGAATACTGTAGAAGCCCAGGGAAGAGAGGGGATGCCTTCCCAGTTCTCAGTGGATGTGAGATTGGGTGGAAAGGGGGAAATGCATCAGTCGTTAACTCCTGATGGTATTTCATCCTGTCCTCCAAAACAGAGGATGAGTGTGAACAGCAAAATTAGAGATTAGAAAATGCTGTGCTCCAAGGATGGTGAAGAGTGGGAGATTAAGACATAAGGGACAATCCTAGCTATTTACCCAAAAGGAAATGAAAGTTTAGGTTCACACAAAAGCCTAAACATGAATGTTTGTAGCAGTAATAACCAAAAATTACCGAAATGCCCCTCCACTGGTGACTGCATAAAAGTCTATGCAGTGGAACGTTACTCAGCAACCAAAGGGAGCAACATGGATGACTCTCAAATGCATTCTTCTTAGCGAGAGAAGCCAGACTCAAAGGCTACATACGATATGATTACATTTATAGAACATTCTGGAAGAGGCAAAACAAACGGACAGAAACAGATGAGCAGTGGTCAGGGTCGGGGAAGAAGCTGACTACAAAGGGGCACGAGGGGACTTTTTGGGGTGATGGAGCTATTTTATTTCTTGATTGTGGTGGTTGTTAAACTGTGTCAAAATGTATAAAACTGTACACTTAAAAGCATTTCTTTTTGTAAAATATACCTCAATAAACCTGACTTAAAAAAACACGAGCAGGGACAGAGGGGGGAGTGTGTCAGAGGGGCTTTGCGAGTCCTGGAACTGAAGACAAGACTAGGGAAGGGAGTAAGCTGGGGGCAGCGTTAGCGACCAGGAGACGGCCGTGCAATGGAAACCTTGCCGTTTTATGGTTTGATGCTTTCGAGAGGATGTTGAAAAGCGCAGAACTCTTGTAGGCACGAAAGCTCTATGAATAGAATGCAGCTTCCTTCCTGCACGTGTCTCTCTAGAGCAGAAAGTGTT
Organism: Avahi laniger; assembly: GCA_963575035.1. Classification (NCBI taxonomy): domain Eukaryota; kingdom Metazoa; phylum Chordata; class Mammalia; order Primates; family Indriidae; genus Avahi; species Avahi laniger. Next base: position 13,790 of record CAUYSK010054528.1, read on the forward strand.
TGGGGAGTTAAGGACAAGGACCTGGAAATCACCAGGGAAGGATGAGCAAGAGTTTAAACCCAGAGACAGGTCTTGGAATGTCCTGTTTTCTAGTGACTTGAGGTCCAAAATGGTCCAGAAAGGTCACAAGCTGTCATAGCCAATGAATATGAAACTTAATCGGCTGAAACGATGATTACACTTTCTCTGCGAAGGTCAAGATGGTTTGGCTAATGGCCATAATGAACGCTAATAATGTAAGCCTCTTAAATTTCAAGCTGATATAGATGTCCCACTTTATTTGTAGCAAGGTGACATGGGGAACACTGCTGTGGCATTTAAGTGTATGAAACAAAACAGAAAGACATAGGCCAACCCAAAGTAATGTCAACACCTAAAGCATTTATTTGAATATCTTTAAACTTTTTACATATGATACATTTCCAAATTTTACAAGTTGTCCAAAGATATTAAAGTTATAGCCAATTTATTAAACAGATATGATTATCCCTGATATGGAAAGCATATGTTATATAAACATTTCTACAATAAACATAAAACATGCGGAAGAAATCATAAAACTAAGATGATTCGTTAGGTAGGGAAGATGACTAGCTTAACACCAGAAAACAAACAGGTGTGTATGCTGCTGTTCACGTAAATTCATCTTTTCCCACACTGCCATTCTCAGAGAATGGAATCCAGGGCTCCCCCTGCTAACTCCAGGCTTCTATGAAGTCAGGCCTGAAAGCTGGAATATTGTCATGATTGGGTGAAAATGTTTATAATCCACTTACAGTGGGAGAAACCTGATTTTACAATTTAAAATTTAAGCTTGGTGAACACACGGAGAAAAGCCAAAAGAAGCTGGACTTAAAAGCTAAAGGACCAGAAGTGACAAAGGTCAAAATAAACATTAATTTTGCCATTCACAAACAACAGATCTTACAAATGGAAGGCCAGAAAAACGGGGAGAGAGGTGGATTCTAATTTAAATTTTCTTCCTGTTGGTCCTCCTCCCCGCTGGGTGAGCCAGTTTCAAGCAAGAAGGGTTGAAGTCTCTCTTTCAAGAGGAGGTGTTCTTTGACACACTCCCTTGAAGAAGAATGTGGCTTCTGCATCCCCACTTTTCTTAGCCTCGGGTCTGGGTTTGGACCTCAGTCCCGGGTATACTGCGGAGGGTGCACAGCTGAGTGGTGGCCGAGTGAACGGAACTTGTGGATGCAATTTGAAGGCTGAGTGGAAGGGTCACCTGCACTGGTTAAAACATCCAAGAGCCTCTCATTATTCATCTGTCCATCAGCCCCCAAGTAGAGTGGCTCAGAATTTACTCCTCCACCAAGTCTGCCGTCACTCTTCAAGCTCTCAGCACACGGTATCAAACAAGAGCAGTTGTGTGCTATGTAATAGTTACAAGCTATTTTACTAAGCGGCTATCGTTCTAGGAAGGCACCTCTTAGTAAGAACAATAATGTTCAAAAAGAGTAAAAAGCCTGGGCGCAGGAGCCCAGGACTGGCTGAGCGAGCCAGCAGGTCAGCAGCTATCGTCTATTCTGGGAAATGCCAGGCGGGGGTGGGGTGGGGAACCTCAAAACACTGAGTTCTTACTTTTTTCACTAGTGTTTGATTCTAGACGCATCCATGCACTCAATTTAGCCTTAGAAATAACAAACATTATTACTGTCTGAAAAAGTAGGATATTCTTTAAGTTTTCAGAAAGCCCTTTAAGTGAGTTTTTTCTCTCAAAGCCAAAAGTTTTGCCAAAAAAGGAAAAAAATTCAACCTTCGACAGCCCTGAAAAACCAGCCAGCACACTAAGAAGCCACCTCCTCCCACGGGCTCCTTCTGCACAAGTGTCCACCAACCCTCTCACGGTTGATGGAGAGAAGAGAATATCGCCTTCAAAATCAACTGCTTTGCTCTTAGAGGTAGGGTCCCGTCAGCAGAGAGGAACACAACCGGTTCCAGCGTTGAGAGGAACCAGGAAGTATGACCCCAACAGACCACAGAGAGTTTGTTTCCTGCCCTCTGTGAATCAGCTTCAGACTTGGAGTTCACTATAATCAATAATGCAAAATGGCTCAGACTTCTGGGAACAGTCAAGCGCAGTCAGACCTCCCCGAAGGGGCCGTGCTCCAGTCCAGGAAGGGAAGTTCCTCGCCCGATCCTGACACTCAAGGCTTTACATTTGGGGGACACGGCAAACAGGGCAAGGAAATCTGCCCATGGAAGATGATTTTCATCAGTCCCTGGAGCCAGAAACTATAAAAATAAAACTGGGGAGGAAAATTTAAATAAAGAATTTATTTCAAAATTCAGAACTTATATCCTACTCTCTTTCTTGAAAAGCCACGTGTGTTACAAAAATCCAAGTTTATGTTTTTGGTAGTGAAGGTATTATAAATGCTGCCAGTCAATGCCAACCAGTGTCTGGTTTGCTTCCTGTGCGTGTCCGATCTGCTCTGTGATGCTGTGCTGGTGCCAGAGCTTCTGAATCTTCTTAAATCGCTCTTTACACAAATGTAAGGGGTTTCCCCGCCTAGAAAGAAGACACATGTCACTCAGGATGCATTCTATTTATTCATCTATTACACTCCAACCCTTCCTGATTTAGGAAAAGTTACAAGTTATTAGTTTTAGACCCTCTGCAAAATTTCTGTCCAGCAGGTAACTGGCTGTTAACAAAACACATCAGCTCTGAAGGTTTGCCAAGAGCAGCTGAAGTGGAGTCAGTGTCTGATGAAAAGGAGAGGAAAAAGCACACATCCCACGCGTACCCAGAGTAGGCGAGGGAGCGGGGTAGGGGAGCAGGGGCTTCTGGGTTGAGAGGCTAAAACTACCTATTTGTTGTCCATTCTGTTGGTAACATGTAAAGCGTGGGGCAGAGGAGAGGGTGAGTGAATTACTGTAGGAGTCAGAATGTTCCTCAGAGTGCTCTATCAGCCACGAAGACTCAGTGAAGCAGCCCAATGCGTGTGGCTTCCAGGTCTGATTTAACCACAAGTACAAGCTTGGCTGGGTTCTCCTGGGCCCAGTTCCCTAAGCCAGATACTTGTGCCCCCAATTCAGAGTGTACCGATCTTCTCACTGTCTAACCAGGGGTCCTCGCCCTAAGACTCACACCAGGAACCACCCCCAGGTGGCATGTGGACATAGCCTTGCAGTCCAGCGCCCGCGGCATCTACCTCCCCTGCCTGGCCTTCCAGTCCTTCAATCTCTGCTACTCGAGGCCAGACAGTCACATTCAGGTAAAAGCTTTTACTTCCTTTGGGCAAAGAGATGGCCTAAAAGAAGTCCTTTCATAGAGCTTGAGGGAGCTGCTGGTTAGCATTTTTCTTACGATATAGAAGCTACCAGAGTAGAAGTGACTTGTCTCAAATACTGTGAAAATGAAGACCTGCTCTTTTCTATCAGCTGGAGAACGCTGGGTCTCCCCCATACAAAGCCACGCGAGTTGGAACGGGCCACCCTTGTAGTGCTCTGATGCTGTGGATGTCACACGGCAATTCAAATAGATCCTTGAGTGGTAACTGGAACGAAGCTGCACTCTGTCCTATTCTTGCCCCTGACCTATCCTGGTGTTCCGCGTGGCACTCTGAAGGCTGGGAGACCACCACCAAACCAAGCAGCTGGGGCCCTTCCTTGGAAAAGAGTCCACAGATGGCACAGCCACCTCTGCCAGAACCCCGAGTCCCTGGGTGTTAGCAGGGCCGCCCTCGGGACCGCACGGCTCGCTGTGTTTACCACGTACTGAAGGGCTCTGAAGGCCCAGGTCAGCCAGCCCAGCCCCCCAGGACAGGCCCTTACCTGAGTCCCTGGTCAGTTTCCCCATAGTCATCAAGGTAAGGAGGAGAATAAAAACAGCCTTTGGTTTTGCCGGCTAAAAATAGCACTTGACATTCCCGTACTCTGCAGAGAGATCATTCGTACATTTTACATTTACGCATTAGTAATTGAGGGTTGGTTTCTCTTCCAAATGGAATGAAGTCTTATTTTTTCATTCTTTAAGAAAACTTTTCCCAGAATAAGGGAATGAAGTCTTATAAAAATAAACAATCCCAGTGTTCAAAGAGAAGAAACAACATTTACAGCAAAGAGGTACTAAAAAGTATCAACCCATCTGTCTGAGTTTTCAAAATAACTAAAATGATTGTAATCAACAATGACCATAGTGCAAATCAACACAGTGAGGGGGAGGAACACCTAGGATTAGGAATTGACAGCTCAAGTAATAGTAAAATTTAAAAAGTTGTTAACGGTGGGAGGGGTCAAAAATTACCTATTGAGTACAATGTGTTATTATTTGGGGTGACTGGTACCCTAAAAGCCCTGCCTTCACCACTATAAAATTCATCCATGTAACAAAAAACCACTTGTACCGCCTAAATCTATTGAATCTATTGAAATAAAAAACAAGACAGAAAAGAACTATTAAGTGTGAGAAAGACAGTTAACTTGAAAACATAAAATTGGTACTGATATTTTAACCACTATTATGAGGAAACTATTCATTTAAAAAATTGCACACAAACATTATGAATTAAGTTGATTTGAGATACAAGGCAACACACTTTGTACAGGATCAGAAGAATTTGGAAATATGCTAGGCAAGGGAAAATGCTACTTTCACATTTTTCCCAGCAGCTATTTAACAATGTGTCCCCTGATCCCTTTGAAAGATGTGCTTGACTTTTTCTGGTATTAATAATTCAGCCCAATTCAACAAATATTTGTCAAGAGATGTTGACAAGAGAAACTGTCAAGGCACTGGGAAGATAGATACTAAGATGACTGAGATGTGGGTACAGCCTATGCCCCAGAGGAGCTCAAACTCCTGTCACTTCTCTGCTTCAAACCCTGAAATGGCTTGCACCTCACTGAGAGAGATCACCAGGACATACCAGGCCCCACAGTGCTCTCCCTCGCACACAAAACTGCAGCGACACCAGCCTCCTTGCCTTCAACAGGCAGCATGTTCCTGCTTCAGCAATTTTGTCCTAGCTGATCCCTGCCGAGAATTTTCTCCTCTGCTTCTTTAGGTCTTTACTCAAAAGTCATGTTTTTAAAGAGCCTTCCTTGCTCCGCTATCTAAAATTCTCCAGCTGCCATTTCATATTCCCCTCCTTGCTTGATATTTTTCTCCTCAGCATATATCATTATCTGAATTCTTTCTCTGTTTTTTTTTTTTTAAAGACAGAGTCTCGCTCTGTGGCCCAGGCTAGAGTGCCGTGGCGTCATCATAGCTCACTGCAACCTCAGACTCCTGGGTTCAAGTGATCCTCCTGCCTCAGCCTCCTGAGTAGCTGGGACTATAGGCCACGTGCCACTACGCCTGGCTAATTTTTGTATTTTTTGTAGAGATGGGGTCTCAATCTTGCTCAGGCTGGTCATGAATTTCTGACCTCAAGCTATCCTCCCACCTTGGCCTCCCAAACTGCTAGGATTACAGGTGTGAGCCACCACGCCCAGCTCACTAACTAAATTCTTACCCGTCTTGTTTATTCTCGCTCTCTCATTAGAAAACGAGCTCCATCCATGAAGGCAGAGATTTCTGTCTGCTTTGCTGACTGCTGTATTCTCAATGCCTAGTGACAGCAGTCACTAAGTACCTGTTGTACGCTGTTGAATGAACACAACAGCATATGCCAGCTTGTCACATGTGTGAATGGAGGTAAAATCCAAAAGCCACTAGGATACAACAGAGTACTGACTGAAGGTGGACAGAAAAATCAGGGGCGGCTGGAAGTTTCACGTCAGAGGGAGAAATGAAGAAAGTAGAACATAACTGTCACCTGCAGTGGGGGGAGGAGGAGTGGGAATGATGATAATGGAAGAACCAAAGCAGAGTTGGCATGAGTCAAATGTGAGACGTGAGGAGACAAGGAGCCTCGTGTTTCTCAAATGAATAGAATGCAGGAGAACGATGGTCTCAAATTTCTCTGCAATGCAGTAATTTCCTGTGCTATCCCCCCAAAAGGCATACACCGAGGCAGAGCCACAGCTACAAAGCCCTCTGCAGGTCCTTACCTCAGGAAGAGGCCCGCCCCAGAGCCGCAGGAGTAGGTGTGAGCTGTGCAGGCTCCTACGTCCTCCCCCTCCAGCTCAGTCTGGCAGCAGTAGCTCTGGGAGCACAGCAGAGTTCCACACACAAGGCACAGAGTTGGGGCTCTGCTTTTGTCACCACCTGATTTGGGGCACCTCCACAGGAAAAAAAAAAAAATCACACGTCATTGCTCTAAGAAAGAGTGGCTAAAGAGCTGATGGTAAAAAATACCCCTGGAAAAGAATTTCCAAATATCAAGAAGAGCCAAAGAGGCCGGGCGCGGTGGCTCACGCCTGTAATCCTAGCACTCTGGGAGGCAGAGGCGGGTGGATCGTTTGAGCTCAGGAGTTCGAGATCAACCTGAGGAAGAGCGAGACCCCGTCTCTACCAAAAATAGAAAGAAATTAATTGGACAGCTAAAAACATATATAGAAAAAATAAGTCGGGCATGGTGGCGCATGCCTGTAGTTCCAGCTACTCGGGAGGCTGAGGCAGGAGGATCGCTTGAGCCCAGGAGTTTGAAGTTGCTGTGAGCGAGGCTGACGCCACGGCACTCTAGCCCGGGCAACAAAGTGAGACTCTGTCTCAAAAAAAAAAAAAAATGTTTTTGAATTAGATGTGAAGGCAAATGTAAAAGATTGAAGAAAAAAGCATTAAGATCTAGAAGAATTCTGCCCACAGAGTGTGCCGCGGGTGTCTTTAACTTCTGGTTCCACTTTAAAGGGACGACATAGTATGTCGGGAATCCTACATGGTCAATAACGGCTTTTTAAAAAAGAGCTCTATTCAGCAGACAATACTCAAAGAAAGACTTGGTCTTTCATCAAAAGATTAGTGAATGAGAGCACATTTATGTTTTTGTTTAAAACAAAATTACGTGTGTATGTGTTTATACATATAGGTGGGTATTTGTTTGTGGATGTGTAGATGGATGAATATAGATTCGTGTGTGAGAGAGATCTGTTTTTCATGATCCCCCTGTTTTAATGACTAATCATTCGGTCCCAAACACATTTGCAAAGAAGGCTTCTATTGTCATTTATTTACGTCATGTACCAGCCGGGACTGCCCTACTTAAGAGTGGTTCTATATCAGCAGCGTCACTAGGAGATTTCACTTGGGACGCCACTTGCTGAGGTTTATTTGGCTTTTATTTTGTTTTCTTTTCATTTGCCAAACATTCATTGAGAGCCACGAGAAGAGACTCCATTTTAAAAACAGCCTTTGAAAAGAGAGAAAAGGCTTGTCAGACGGGTGGATGGATGAGGGAGGTCCTGGCCCACCCGCCAGCAGACCTTTTCTCCACCGCGCCAGCAGCCTCCGAGGTGGCCGCCTGCCGCTTGGGGTCTGGCGAGAGGCAGGCCGGCAGGAGCTCGCGGGAGAAGGTGGCCTCGCGATCTCAAACTCCAGGCCAGGAGGAGGGTGAGGAGACCAGCCCTGGACCAGATGAGAAATGGCCTCTTGACCAGACTTGAAGCATATTTTTTGACCCTGGCTTTTCCCAAACATTTGTGAGGGGCCTGAGGGGCCTTTAGAACCAGGAGGAGAATAATATCAGTAAATAGGGAGGCGTTTCAAATCCTACCCTAGCCATGTCCCCTGCTCCCCGGGTTACCCCGCCACACACAGGCGGCGTGCTTTATGCTTGACCTGCATGTGGTGTGTGTGTGTGCACGTGTGTGTGCGTGTGCGTGTGTGCGCATGTGTGTGTGCGCGTGTGCGTGTGTGCACGCGTGTGTGCATGTGCGTGTGCGTGTGCACGTGTGTGTGCGCGTGTGTGTGCGTGCATGCATGTGCGTGTGTGTGCGTGCATGTGCGTGTGTGTGTGTGTGTGTGTGTGTGTGTCTGTGTCTCCAAAGCCTCATATAAAGACTACTTCAGCTCCGATTCAGACCGAGGCAGCCTTCCGATGCAAGATGCTTTATTTTCCTGAATACCTAAGGAATAAAACCAAACGTGTGGAAACCGGATTCTTGTGAAAAGGTGCCCCAAGCACCAGCCAGCTTCCAGCTACCCCTGAGAGAACCGACCAGAAGAGACGCACTGGAGTCAGGAGCGCTGCTCCATTGCAGCCGTCCCGGGAGGATTGTTGAGCTGTTCAGTTTTGTCTCCGTTTGGCTTTGTCGGGGCTGGAAACGTGGGTCCCCGCGGTGGACAGAGCCATGGAAACCTCTCTCCTCACTCCGCTGGAGTGAAGGGACTTCAGCAAGTGGAGAGGGGCGAGCGGGGGGCGGAGGGCGGGGAGGTGCAGACACGGGAGCCCTGTTTCGTTGCTCTGAGGAGTAACTAGACCCCTGCCCAGGGGAGCCCAAGCTGTCCTGAGAAAGAAATCGCAGGGGCGTGAGTCATCCCCCCATTCTGGAAGAACACAGGGGTGCCCTAGGGGATCGGGGCCCTCCCTTATCAAGAAGTAGGCAGCTGAAGTCCGTAGACCGTGCTTGGCCAAAGCCTAGGATCAGCTTCTAGTTTATTATCTGTTTAACTAAGTAGATTAAATGAGAATTGACTGGAATTGCACACTCAGAATTCCCGGACAGAAGGCCATCATCTCCTAACCGGGCTTAATGGAGCAGGCTGTCGGGCTTCACGGAAGTAGCTGAACACAGCGCCTCACAGAGCAGAGACTCAAAGGAGGCTGCGCACCCAGGCCCGGGATGCCTCACACCTCGTGCAGCCAAAAAGGAAGGTTCTAGGGTCCTGCTGCAAACCACACTGTTAGCCTCGAACCCAGGGACAGGCCCAGGGCTTCCCCACAAGAACGGCATTTGCAACTCCGTCCATTTCTGACATGTGTGGTCTTAGCACGTAGGAAAGACAGCAAAATGTAACGTTTAGCAGGACCGTGGAAGTTGTGGTGTCCTGAGACAAGGGTCTGCGTAAAGGACAGCACTTGGAAAGACGTCCCCAGAGCAGTCAGGAAACAGGGAGGACAGGCGCGGGGACGTCGACGAGGAGCGGCTCTGTGGGCAGCCGGGCTCCGTCCTGCTGGAGCTTCTCAGAAGGGCCGTGGGGACCACGACTCAGAACTGGCCCCCGAGGAAGAGAGCGTGTGGCTATTCCCATGAGCGCTGACTCCCCCGAACCCCCGGCCTGCCCCACGCTCGGGCCAAACATGCTGCTACAACCAGAGAAAGCCACGCAGTACTTGAGGCAGGAGGTAGTCAGAGTACGTGGAAACCGTCTGCCCAGGTGACTGCGTGCTTCACCTGCACCTCCTTAGAATGGGGGCAGTAGCAGCTGCTACCCTAAAGTTAATGAGTTGACGGATCTGATGTACGTAAGTGAGTCAAGAAGACACATTTTAAATCTTTGCTTTTTTTTAACTTCTAACTTATCCATGATTATTTCTCTTGCGAATGAACTTCTAACAAATCAGAGAACAAGTCTATTTATAAGTTTCAAAAAGAAATAGAATGATTACAGAGAATGGTCATCTTGTTAGGTCCCTTGTGTTTTATCAGCTTTGAATGGCCGCCTTCTGGAATGTGCCATACGCTTTGTTGGCACATTAGACAGATGCCCGTCCTAGCAAGTTCTGTTATTGCAGAAACTCTAGAATCTTTCTCGTTCATGCTGTCCTACTTTATGGAAATCGTTGGTGGGACTCAAGCACGGGAGTTTGATCATAACACGCACTCGTATTTCCCTTTGTGTCTCCGTATATTTTCCCAAAGCCGGGTTCTGAGAAGCACAGGCCCCGAGGAGCTTTATTTCTGTGGAACTTCTGCAGTCTCGGGGTGGAAGCCAGTGGCTGCGATCCCAGGCAATTTCGAGTTCTTCTTCTGTCAAAGGCATTTATACTCCATATGTTTCATTGCTCTTAGATGACTACAACAGCCCAGTTGGTGAACAGCCAGGGAAAAACTGGGTTTAAAAAAAAAAAAGGAAAAAGAAAATCCCAACTGCATTACATTGAACTCAAGCTGTCAGGATGCAAACTTAATTTAAAGATTTGCTCACCCAAGAAAATATCTCTGGATTCTTTCAGGCTGTGACTCTTCAATTAACCTGACATTTCACAAATCCAGAATTGCCACGGATGAACTCTTTACTTCACTTCGGGATATTGCCGGAGCTCGGAATCTCATGAAACAGTTTAAGTCTGTGTACGTTCCTGGAAACCATACCCACCAGGCAAGTGCATGAGTTTTAAAGTAGCCTTCTAGTCTGTTGTACTTTTAGGATTCGGGGACCACAACTATAAGAAAAGTTTCAATTTTGTCCTCTCTGAAATGAAGGGTTGGTTCTAAATGAGCTCCACGTTCCCGTTTAGATCAGAGTTGTGGGTTCTTCTGAATCTGAAAGCCTCTCATTTCATGAGCACCCCAGGCTCGATGCAGGGGGACGAGCACGGGACTAGAGTCAGCTCTATAACTGAGGGTCTGCCTGCCACACTCTCTTCTACAGCCGTGGCTGGTCCCTTGACCTCTGTGGGCCCCAGTAGCTGCAGGTACCAAATGAGGGGCCGGCCTTAGGTGATCCCCAAGTTTCTGGGCATAAGCCATCTATAAACATCTTGAACAATTAGAATACTAAAAGTACCTAATAATACTATAATAAGGGGAAAAGTTTGTGACGAGAAAAACATTTGTTATTTAAAATTCCCCCACTGCTTTCTAAGGAGGATAGGAGAACCTAAGGACATTTTGACTACTGAATGGAAAGATGGTATGAAAATCGAAGATTAGAGGGATAATTCCTCTGTGAAGACTCAGAGAGGAAGAAGTGTAGAAAGACCCAAAGAGAACGTTAAAGAGTAAAGAGCCACCAAGACTGGGAGTCCCTGCTGGACAAGGTGGGACACAGAACTAAGGTTCCTGGTGGCCAATAATGAGCTTTCAGGGAGTAACAGATGTTTCCGATGGAAAAGATCACTGAGTTCGGTTGTAGGGAATCTTCTCCCCAACTCCCCACGAAATCTTTGGTAAAATCTACTCTATTTGTTAAGGCTCTTTGGGCAGCGGAATGTGTTTTAGTGGGGACCATGGCACACTGAGCAGTTTGGCTTCAGGATACCAACTTTTTAAGTGGGGGGAACAAGAGTTAATGCCACCACCACAGCCTAGAGAAATCCCGACTCTTCCTCCAATGTAGTATTCACATAGCAGCTGATACTTGAACAACATTTCTACATTTTGTTTTTCCTTTGATTCCCACAACAAGTTGAGCCAGAGAGGTATATTATCCAGGATCCAGGAAGACCAAGTGACGTGCCACAGGCACACAGATGGCCAGGGGTAGATGCCAAGTCTTTGCTGCCAACCTAAAACCTCCTCTTCCACTGTATTGTGGTTCTCATAGAGGTTCTAGAAGCATTGATTGATGGTGCTGATGGTCATCTGAAATCACCTCCCAAGACACTAAAGACTTTAGCAACTGGTGCTCAACCTAGAAACATTAAGACTCCCATCCTTTTTCAAAGATGTGAGAACACCACCACCACAAAATGCAGATAAATCACTCAGATAATTAATCATATGTAGTTTTGTCATTTAAAAAACTCAGCAATCTTAAATGCTGTGGTAATGACTAGTTCCAAAAGACATGATAGAACTGGTGATATATGATGAAACTTAGGCCAAAGAATGTCAAGAAGCAAGTGGCCGCTATAGCTGGCGAAAAGAAAATAAACCACAAAATTAATGGAATCTTTTCCATTTTCTGATTGCCATGGCGACTGGTTTGGCCAACTGCACATAAACATGTCCGCTGTCAATCTTGAGTGTGATAAGGACAATGATAAGTTGCCTGGACCTCGCCTCCCTACTGCCAGCACTGTCATTTCTGGGCCTCAGCACCCCGTCCTGTAGCGGTGGCCTTTGCAAAATGCACTTTCCCCTGACTGCATACATTCCACCTTCTAGAGAGTCAGTAATTTCAACACGCTCACCCAAACTCCTAAGTGTCAGAGGGCGGGAAGTGGGGCGGGCGGATACCGTGTGTTTGAGGGCGTAGTAGAGAAACGATGGTACAGACGTGGGGAATGCCGTGCAGCTGTTCAAGTGAATGCAAAGAGCCAGGTGTGCTGGGCGGGGACTGTGTTTGAACCCTTGTCCCAAGATCTGCTTCTTGGAGAACTCAAACTAAAACAGAGGTTCATGATCTATGGTGTGGGGCAAAAACATGTTCTAGATCATTCTGTAAAGCATGATTCTATTTTTGTGAAAATAGAATACAGTTTTTAAAATTATCTGAGTATATATTATGTATTTTAAAAGTCTTTAAAGTTTTAGGAGAATTTGATAATGGTTACCTTGTGGGGGCTGGGAAGGGTTGGATGGGCCAAGAGGAGCACTGACTCCTTTGCTCTGTGTTTGCAGACACAGAGCAAAACCTTTCGACGGGATTAGGAGCGTGTCAGTCGTTTTGTGTTGTTATAAAGCAGTACCCGAGGCTGGGTCATTTAGGAAGGAAAGGGGTTTGTCTGGCTCACGGTTCTGCAGGCTGGACAAGGAGCCTGGCACCAGCATCTGCCTCTGGTGAGGGCCTCCGGGAGCTTCCAGTCAAGGCGGAAGGAGAAGGGGGCAGGTGCGTGGCATGGTGAGTGCAGGAGCAAGGGGCGCAGGCGGTGCCAGGCTCTTTTAAACAGCCAGCTCTCCCGTGAACTGATAAAGCGAGAACTCACTCATTCTCGCAGGGAGGGCACCCAGCCGTTCATGAGGCTCTGCCCCCACCCAAACCCCTCCCACCTCCAGGACTGGGGATCAAATTTCAACTTGAGATACAGAGGGGACATCCATCCAAACTATACCATTGGGTAGTTTTTACCTGTTAGGATTTTTCAGTATTTTTCAAATTTAAAGAGTTTTCCCTGTGGGAACAGGGATTTTGATCTGTTTTGTTCACCGCCATATCCTCAGTGTCTAGAATGCATCTTACACGTAGTGGGTGCTTCGTAATATTTGTTAAGTGCATTTTAAATATAATACATATATCTTTGTTATAGATCAGAGGACGTATTGGGACATAAAATATGCATAAATAGGAAAGTACGAGTGTCCAGACTGGAGTCCGAGTCCAGCTACGTGTCTAGTTTTGAAAATGATCCTTGGCTGGACAATTTTCTGTCCATCTCTTCTCCCAATTTGGTCCCCAGCCCCATGGCGCCAGAAGAAATAATGTGCTTTCTATCCAACCCCATGACGTCTCTAGACAGCACCTAGTTGAGATGTCCTGGGCTCCCTGGGGCACCCGGAATGCACCAGACCTGGCCTGGGCCTGGGTTCCCTCCAGGGCTGACCTGTGCCGCACATCTGGGCTCTGCCCTGGGTCCCGAGGCCCTGCTGGCCCAGCCTGCCCTCCGGCGCCCTCCCTCCTGCTCTGACGCACACCCGCCGGCTCTCAGCCAGGCTGCTTCCCTGCTAGCACCGGAAGTGCTTTTATTTAATTTTTGTCCATTACTCCTTTAGGAAAATGTGTTAGTCACAGCTCAGATGCAGAAAGCAGACACCACTCCCGTCATTTTGAGGAGAATATGATTCAGTACAAGGAATTAAGTACACATAAAATCTCTGGGCCAGGTGCAGTGAGTCACGCCAGTAATCCCAGCACTTTGGGAGGCAAAGGTGGGAGGACCATTTGAGGCCAGGAGCTCAAGAACAGCCTGAGCAACTTAGCGAGACACCGCTTCTACAAAAAATAGAAAAATTAGCCAGTCGAGGTGGTACCTGTAGTCTCAGCTACTCGGGAGGCTAAGGCAGGAGGATCACTTGAACCTGAGAGTTTGAGGTTGCTGTGAGCTAGGATCACACCACTGCACTCCAGCCCAGACAAAAGAGTGTGACCGTGAAGAAAGAGAGAGAGAGAGAGAAAGAAAGAAAAGAAATCAATCTCTGAAGAGTCAGAGGAGTGGAGTCTACACTGGACCTCCAGAAATGAGTCCCAGAACATCGCCAAAGACCTAGCCCTCCAGGGGAGCCAGGACCTGGGGGCAGTAGGGATCAAGAGGCGACCACTGAAGCTCTGGACGTGAAGGACATACCACCAAAGCCAGAGACAGCACCTTGCTGGATCACCATGGTCTCTGCAGGGGCTAACTCAGTCCTTCCACCTCATGGGTGGGTGGACGGCTGGATCCTGGACTGTGGATCTTATTCAGAATAGCATTTCCCGTGTTCTTAATTCTTCGTGAAAGTTGGGTTAGCACAAAAGTTAACAGAACAGATTTTAAAGCCAGAGCATCTGGGTTCATAACCCAGCCGTGTCCCCTACTAACTGCGTGACCTTAGGCAACTTACTTCACCTCTCTATGCCTAATTGCTCCGCTGTAAGCAGGAGCTAATCGGCCAGGCATGGTGGCTCATACCTGTAATCACAGCTACTTGGGAGGCGGAGGCAGGAGGATCGCTTACCCCCAGGAGTTCGAGGCTACGGGGAGCTATGATCAGGCCTCCGCACTCCAGCCTGGGTGACAGAGTGAGACTCCGTCTCTTTAAAACAACAAAAGAGGAAGAAGAAGAAGGAGCTCTGTAATGACTTGGCAAGTTAATACATACAAAACTCTTCTACCAGTATCTGCCACGTAGCACTATGTGTGCAAGTATTTGCCATCACAGCCGTGGTAATGGTAAAGAACAAAGGAGGCCATCTCTTTGTCCTCTTTGCAGCATTTTATCTGTTCCTTTGCTAGGGTGTGGGTTACACAGAAAGGCTGTCTTTCTTTCTTTTTTTTTTAAGACTAGTCAAGCGCAGTGGCGAGAAGGGGGGAAGAGGAGAGCAAGGAGTTCGATAAGGGTGTCTTTCCAAAGCCGAGTGTCCTGCTAGCTGCCACGTATGGGAAGAGGTTTATTGCTGGCCCCGTCTGCTGGGAAGGCTGCATTCGTCGGTCGACTCTTCACCGGAAGCCTAAGCCCGCGCCGTGCCTGGGCAGCAAGTCTCCCTGCCCTTCCGCTCCTTACCGCACGCGTTCCGGTTTAATTGGGGGCTCACTCTCCCGCCTCAGTGCCACCGAGTTCGATGTGCTGCTGGTCCTCAGCTGCGGCCGCAGGAGAACGTCAGGCAGATGTCTCCGGGCCAGGAGCTCATGAGGCCTTTCAGACAAACGCCGTGTGGCTCTCGCACGACTTGCTTTGGCGTACGTCTCAGAGAGCAGCGCTGTGCCGGGAAACTTGCCGCAGACATGTCTGCGTTTCGTGCCTCTGACACGTTGAACGAGAGCATTCAGAACCAGCAGTGCCCAGGGAGACTCGATTCATCTCGTGCCAGTGAAACACGGCTCCCCGTAGGCCTGGTTTCTTCGGCCAGCAATCCCCGCCCTGGCCACGAGTTGTTCTTTTCCCGGTGCTAAGTAAGCTCTTTTCCTCCTCCTGACTCTACCTCCCTAACTCCGGGCCTGCTAGTGACCTTTTGGAAGGAATCAGCGTGGGCTAGCACTAAACCGAGGGCCAGGACACTTGGCTCTGTCCTGTAGCCTGTGCGAACTCAAGCTCATTGCTCAGTGTCTCTGGGCTTTGGTTTCCTCGTATGGAAGCTGAAGGGGCTACACTGAAAGTTTTGAAAAATAATCTGCTTCTGGATTGAAGGATGGATGGGTGGATGAGTAGATAAGGGAACCATTTTTCAATCTGCAAACAAACCATTTCCTTTAAGAAGATGAAAGGAAAAAAAAATCAGTCATAGTATGACAAAAAACAAAAATAAACAAGCCATGGATTACTCAAAGCCATGAACAGTTTTGAACAGCTGTTTTTTCCCGCGGTCTTGGAAACAAAATGATGACCCTCTCAACAAGCCTCGTTTTCCTGAAAAATTGGTTGTTCAGAGTCAATTTCGCAGAAAAGGGAGAAGCAAGCATCTTCACTAGCGGGACTGAGAGTCCCTGGCCACACCAACACCACCCGGCAAAGACAGAGCCGGCAGCCCACGCTGGTGGGGCGTGACTGGTGACAGTTCAGGTTGGAGACTTGGAAACTGACGTCCGAGGCCATCTTTAAGGTGCACCGAATTCGAGATGTTGCAGTTAGACTAGTTTCTCAGAGTTGTCTCTAGCTTATGTGTGATGTCAGAAACTGCTGCTGTGCTCAATACTTTTCTCAAGAATTAGAGTTCAGGTCAGTAAAAGCGTCTTTTAGACTCAACCACACCTTATCTCCGCCGCAAAAGAGTAAGCAGAGACATTGACATAGGTATTTTATTTATTGTACTTTGTTTAAGTGTGGTATTTTTTAAAGTCCAGTTTATTCTGGAAGAGATACTAGCCATTTAAAGAGGGAGAGCGCAGGAAGAGAGAGTTTTTAATATGGAAGATTAATGTTTGAAGCTTTAGCTATTTCATGTGCAACAGCCATGAAGGGCTCTCTTTAAGCTCTACCAGACCCTCAAGCAGCCTAATGAGACCCCCAAGTGGCTACATTGTGACCTTCCTGGGCCCCTTCCTTTGCAAAAATAAAAAATATTTGGTACAATTAATTGCATTGGTATAAAATATTAATATTACATATCAAAACATTACTTTGACCTAAAAATTCATTTTATTTTTGATTAACAACAACAAAAAAATTAACACATTTTCACAGGCCCCTAAAAGTAATGTGGGCCCAAGGCACTGTATGTTCTGTGCCTAACAGATAAGTCAGCTCTGTCGTCATAGCCCTCACTTGACACAAGTCTACCCGGGACAGGACCATTGCTCACCATCAGGGGAACATCAGGTATTTTTCTTCCCTAGAGTGGTCCTCGTGACCATCCACGAAGCATGAAGCAGTCCACACAGCTATTGAGAAGCTATTTGGATTGGTTCCGAGGGAGCAGATCAGGAGAGAGAGAAGTAGATTCATATCACGTGGGTGCAGGAGTCTCCCGCATTAAAAACCTCATATCCTATAGGAGCTAATTTCTCTGTAACAGCTCCAGAGGCCTAACTCCCAGCATTCCTCCAAGGGACATGCCCAGTTATCATTCATGAGTCACCATACTCAGAGAAGCCCAGAGCTCTGACCTGCTATCAAATATTTATAGTTCTCCCAGTTTAATGCAACTTACCAACCAGGGGTCATTTTTGTCATGAGCAATCTTGCCTGGCTGCATAGTTTGACATTCTTCCTTTATCAGGTTTCCAGGGAAACAGAGCTAGAAAGTTAACCAGAGGTCAAATTCTTATGCCGAAGGGGAAGAGGTTTTAGTAATCCTTTGTCCAAAGCATACAGCTTGCCAGTTGTTAAGGAAATAATTACATTAATGCTTCAATCCAGACTTAGCAGTGTGTCTACCGCAGAGACCACGCTTCATGTTCCCCAAACTCCACTTCCTTTTCTTCCAGAGCTCACGGTCCACGTTTTCTAGATTCCCTTGCAGGTCAATGTGGGTGACTCACTCTGGCCAGTGTGCTATGGTAGAAGTGATACGTACCACTTTCAGGCTGGGCCTATAAGATCTCTGGAAATTCTCCATACTCTCTCTCTTTCCTCTTCTTCTGATGAGATGCAGAGTCCTCAGTGTAGGATTCCAGTGCCCCAGGACATGGCGGAGCCACCGAATGGCAGGAACCTGGGTCTCCGAGTGACTGTTTAGGGCACAGATCCCCAGGGCCAGCCCAAACTGGATATGATTCACGCACGAAATAAACGATGAGCGGGAAAAGGAAAGCACAGACTTGTCTGAGTTTTTAATTCCTCTCTCAGCCCCCCAAAAAGATGAGAGTGTTTGATTAGGAAAATTAAATTCCTATGATTTACGCTCTTAATATTGTACTTAATTACATGACTAATCCCCCAACCCCACCCCTGGGCCTTCCTAGCACGTTTCTGGCCCTTCGAGGAGGGGACTAGAGCAACGACATCTGTCTCCCCTAGAGTCCCCTTCTGCACTGTCCTTTGTTGAGAAGCGGGTAGCTCCTGGCTGAATGGAAATTCCATGACAGTCAGAGGGTTCTTATTTAAGAAGCCACTTCCAAAGAGGTTCATTCAAGTGAGATTTCAGTGCCATGATTCGAGGCACAAAATGATCCCAACTAAGTGGCCGAGAGGAAGAAGCCAAGGGTTCTTATCATTAAAACCCTAATGGGAAAAATTTTTTTTGTTAAGAAAGCGAAAGACACATATTGCTTTATACCTGAGAAAGTTTTTCCCCAATTGTGCTCTCTAAATAATGATGTTATTTAGTTGTTTTGTACTTAGTTTTTATAATAGAGAATTCAGAGGGTTTTTTCCTGTTGCACTATTTAAGTGGGAAAACCTATCGACTTCTCTTAAAACTAATAATATATCATTTACTATGCTTTTGGTCACAAGTGGAAACAGAAAAAGAAAAAAGCTCTAAGTGGCTTAAATAAGAAAGGTAATTTATCGGAGCGACAGCTTCAAGTGGTGAGGGGCACGGCCAGGCTGATGGTGGCAGAAAGAGCAAATAAGCCAGTCCTTGCTCGCTCTTCCTGTCTTCCGGTCTCCCTCTCTGCCCCCGACTGGCGGAGTCTAGCAGGGCGAGCTGGCAGAGCACCCGTGTGGGGTGCGGGCTCAGCCCAGCGTCGCAGAACCGAGCCTCGAACTGAGAGTTCGGAGCAAGAGACAATAACAGCTTAACAGCTATCACAGTTCCATAGAAAATCCTGTTTCAAAATTGTTGTTCTATGAAAAGATAACCAGAGAGAACACAGCCAAAAGATTTAGGAAATGAGAATTATAAAGATATGTCAGGTCGTTAATTAGTAAAAAGATTTAAGTTATTTTTCTGGATTATGTGATTTGCTTACTATCTGTTACTTTTGTGTATTTTAAATTGTGATTTCTTTTCTCA
Source organism: Avahi laniger (assembly GCA_963575035.1). Taxonomy (NCBI): domain Eukaryota; kingdom Metazoa; phylum Chordata; class Mammalia; order Primates; family Indriidae; genus Avahi; species Avahi laniger. The sequence continues at coordinate 32,541 of CAUYSK010054528.1, forward strand.
TTCTAAATAAAATAAAAATGTTTCCAACCTTCCCCAATAACACAAAATCCCAAGAACGAAGGTGTCAAGGGACTAGCACCTCCAGATCTCTGCTCTCCCCTACACGGGGAGCCCAGGTCAGTGGGCATTTTCTTCCGGGTGCTTCATTCCCCAAAGCTTAACCCAAGTGGAGTCAGGGAGATCCTAGCGTCCCTGCCTTCCCTGACTCCTCTAAACCCCCGTCTCTCCCCTGTCGTCCCAGTCTGCACTTGGGCCTCTGGAGCCCAGAGAACAACCCTGTCGCACTGGAGACACTGCCTTGCACAGAGGAGAGGCAGAACCTGTTTTGGCTGGATCACAGAGCCACCCTTGAGCTGTGTCTGACCTCCTTTCGGAATCACTACTCTGCCCTCTCACACAACGTGTGTTCTGTGGAGTGCAACGACCTTCTTTATTTTTTGTAGGTTGAGGGGTATATTTTCTCCTCTCTTAGCTATGACAGGCTGTCTGTTTCTATGACAGCCTCTGCGATTCTGCTTGAAGTTATTTTATGTAACCAGTTTTGTATATAGGCCGATAGAATAATAACTGTAAGCTCTTGGAAGGAAGGAGTGACCTTTTATGTGTTTATATTCCTTTCGTGCTTTGTATCACAATTTCAATCAGTTTTTCAGTAGCAGAGATCTGAAAAATAGTGGCTTAAACCTACGAGGCTTTTTGTTGCCATATAGGGAGGTCTCCACTTCGCCTGTCCAGGTTATGGTTACAGCAGCTCTACCAACCAGGCTTCCGCCAGCTCTCTGCTCCACCCTCTCTACGGAACGGCCCCGCCTTCCAACATGGCTGCTGCAGCTCCAGGCACCACTTCCACATTCCAGGTAGCAGAACAGAGAAACTGGAGGAGAGTATACCCTTCCATTTTGTTAATAAAAAGGAGAGTTCTGAAAGTCCCACTTTACCCTTCTATTTGCATCTCATTGCCCAGACCTTAGTTACATGGTTACACCCAGCTACAAGGAAGGCTGGAGAATGTGGTCTTTCAGCCAGTTGATAATGTGCCCGGCTGAAAATTGGAGTCTATTACTAAGGAGGAGGCCAGTTAATATTTGATGATAATGCTGGTAAGGTAGCAGAGTACTGGCCAAAGGACTACTCCTTGGGGAGCAGCTTTGAAGAGATTAAAGTTTGAAAGAATAAACGTCCAAAAAGGCCGAGATGATAAAAAAGCTCTCAAGACAATTTACTCAGAGAAGAGTATTTTTAGAATCCAGAGGCCACTCCATGACCTTTTTCTTTTTAACATTGAAAATAATGTTTACTGAATTATTTTATGAGTCCAGAAGTAGACCTGTTAATTTTGGAAAACTTGGAAAAAAGAAGAGAAACGTGTCCTACTTCCGGAACCTCGGGATAATCCCAATGAACATCTTGGTGTGCTTTACCCCAGCTTTTTTTCCACGCGTAAATAATTAACTTCCACCAAATGAAAAGTGATCTTTCTTGCTGTTTGTAGTGTGTTTTAAACAGTGCGTTTAGAAAAAGGAGGCCGTGAACAGTTTCCTCTCTCCTTTGTCTCTGGTCGGGGCTCGCACCCCATGTTCGCTGCTGACGGCAGTGGCCGTGTGTCACTCAGAGCCCGTTTTTGCACGTTTCACCAGTTACACACTTTCATACTCCCCTGCCACTTTTTGCAGAAGCGCCAGCCCGTCGTACGCGTGTTCCTACCTTGCTTTTCCACCCACACGCTATTCTGCACCTCGTTTTCTGCCATGCAAGCACGGAGTGTCCCTCTTTCACAGCGTTCCTCCCTGCGGATGTAGCCCGTTTATTAAACACTCCCTACTGGTGGGCACTTGGGTGGTTTCTAATCTTTCGTTATCACAAACAATAAACAGCCTTGTATGGATCTCATTTGCGTACATGCATATATGCAAGGAATGAATTACTACTAGAAGTAGGATTGCTGGGTCAAGCGCATTTGTGGTTTTGATAGGTATTGCCAAATTGTTCTCTACATTGATCAACCCTCCACCAGCAATGTACGAGAGGGCCTGTTACCCCGTGCCCTTGTCAAAAGAGTGTATTTTCAAACGTTTGGATTTTTGCCAGTCTGATACACAAATAAAAGAATCTATCTTGACATAGCTTTAATTTGAATTTCTCTTATTATGAGCAAGGTTGATCCACAGCTTTAAAAACATTCCTGTCTTATCAGCATTTCTGTTCATTGCTTTGCTCTTCGTGACCATTTAACCATGAGATCTCTGGGCACACAATGGTCTGTTTGACTAATAAACATAAACGGGGTGGAATCCCCAGCTAAAGCTGCAGCTGTGTTCCCTGCATCTTATCCCTGAGGAAGATACCAGCTGTACTCCTGCTGAATGGTTACGATTTTGACTGTCATACCTTGCTTTATTTCTAAGATAGTTTAAGCCAGAAAATTGGAATGAAGGAAATTATTAAAGAGTGACTGTAAGAAGGGCAAGATGAAGCCAGGGATGAGGACAGGACACTAATATCCTTGACAGTTGCTACAGGCAACTCACATCTTTGGTCAACCAAAGAGAGAAACGGGTTCAAGACAGACTACACCTCCGCAGCGCCCTGGCGGAACCCAGCTCTCCTGAGGCCTCAAGAGATCAGAGAGTGCCTGAGAGGAGACGTTCCTGCCTCCGTGGCCCTTCTTGCCCCAGACCCAGTGCCGTGGGTCACTGGAGCAGATGGGGCAGCCACAGGACGGGGAGGGAGGGAGTCCAGCTAACGGGGAAAAAGACAGAGGAAGAGCCGGGTAGCAAGAACTGAGGAGGGAGGTGGAGACACAGCTCAGAAAGTGCAGTGGCCATAAGGCAGCTGCCTCCAAATACGACCTAAACGCGGATGGGTCATTCAGGCCACAGGAAAGAAAAGCATCTCACACCGTTTATCAAACTGCAGGCATTGTGGCAAACTGATGTCACCCTGGTTCTACTGGAATTCTTACATTGCCATGCAGCCTGCTTGCTGCCGTGACCTCGGTCAGTTCCTTTTTGTCATCTTTGCTGCTTTTACCAGCCAAGTCGTGCCTGGGGGTTGGGCTCTGCAGAAGGGGGGGGTCGCTTTAAGCTCTGATGTTGACAGTGGCATGCTGTGAGTAAACACGCGAGTTCCTTGCAGAGGGGAGCATGCTTCTAAGAATGTTTAGGAAAGACTAGAGACCATCTTCATGTGTGTGTCAAATTACGGTACTTTGCTTTCCACTTGTCTTCATGCATAAAATTGTCACTGTATGTCTAGATTGGAAAGTTAGTCATAATATGATTGTAGCTCTGGGAGGAGATATTTGCTTATAAAAGGGAGTATGAGAAATAGAAAAAAGTGCTAAAGCAGTGGGCAGAAAGTTTATCAAAAGGCCCAATGTTGTTATATTGTCTTCTCTCTCTCTCTCTCTCTCTCTCTCTCTCTCTCTCTCTCTCTCTCTCTCTCTCTCTCTCTCTCTCTCTCTCTCTCTCTCTCTCACACACACACACACACACACACACACACACACACACACACACAGGCATTGCTCAGTACCAAATCAAAATTGCTTTGCTTCCTTTGGTGCAGATAAAGCTATCCTCTCTCCAGACAAACCAAACAAACCCTTTTACTTACAACACAATATTTTGTCTTTCCAGGCATCCTATAAGCCACTGCTGAAGCAGATCGTGGAGGAAATATTTAATCCCGAGAAGACAGATCCCGTTGATATTGAACACATGTCTTCAGGCCTCACTGATCTCCTTAAAACTGGATTTAGCATGTTCATGAAGGTAAAGTAACCATGAAGAGGCAATCCTGAGCGTAATAACGTTCTCTTTGCTGGGCACGAAAATGCCGGCGCCCTGTTAACCTGGCCAGCACCATGCAGATAACATTCAGTATTTTGGCTCTTTTAAAATTGCGGCAATTTTTATATACCTTTGGGTGATAAGCAGCCTAGCCCTCTAGCTTCGTACAGCTTCTTCTGACCTGAGCACTATAATCTTTTCTGATTAGCTGGAGAACGCAAGCCCTCCAGGATAGCACGATTGAAATCTTCTCCTGGGGCCCATGTTTTCACTTAACGTGAATCCGTATACTACTAACTCGTCTTAGCGATAGTGCTTTGCTCTTAATTGTAGAACTTACTATGTAGGATGATGAGCAACTCTGCTCAGTCCTGTGACTACCATCACCCCAAAACCCACTTGGAAATGACTTTATTTTTAGACCAGCTGACTCCTAGGTGACAAGTGCTAGAATTTCTCTGGCCAATATCTGGGGTGGGTCAAAATGACAGAACAGCCTCTTGAAGCAGGGATGAAAGGAGGAAAAAGCACACAAATGGGATCTATTTTTAACACACTGTAGAGTTTCTAAATTTGAAAGGATCTCAATAAGATTACAGGCTGACTTCTCAGTCTATGTCAGGATTTCAGTTGTAATAACTCTTGGAAATAACAGAATGTTTTGCCAGCTTCAAAGCATCTTTGAAATCATGAATTAATCTGCATGGGAGATCTGGCCTTTCAGAATTCAATAAATGCATATTCCAGGAAAATTCATCCACTCCAAAAGCCAGAGGACAGACGCCAGACAGTCAGACTCGAAACCAAGCAGTAAACTGGCTGGAGCGGACATGAGGGTCTCCTTCCTGCTGGTCTCAATTATCACCAGCTTCTGTTGCAAGGCCTGGCTGGTGCATTTCCCTTCTACTTTTTTTTTTTTTTCTTTTATAAAGCAATGCAGATCAGCTTCTCTAAAGTGTTCAAGAGCTCCTGTGTTGAGTGTGAATCCGGAGTTGCCAGTGGCTCCCTGTCCTGAGTAGCCCTTCATGGTGGCTAATGGGTACAGAAACTTCCAGACTATTCATGGTTTCCAAGTTTTTCCACTTGTACATTCTCAAGGAAGCTTCATTCACACGCTCGAACTCACCCCTGAAGAGAGACTAAAATAACAAGTGTGGACTTCCAGGTCCTGGTCAGGAAGGTCTGAGGATGGCCCAGTTACCCATGTGACCTTTCCCCAGACAGGCTGCTGCCTTCGTGGTGCTCCAGGCCCTGCACAAGGGGGTCTGGCGAGGGAGCAAAGGAAAGCCCGATCCCCCGCACTCCAAGAGGGGCAGTGCAGGGGCGAGGAAGCCCCGACTCTGCTCTTTATCCAAAGGTGTTCCAGAAAAACGACTGCTATCTTAGCAGAAGGTTCTGTGATCAAATGTTTTAGAATCACTGGGTTAAACTACAAATTTCATTGTTTCTTTGTAGTCCTCACCGCGCCTCTAATATGCTAATGGACTTTGCAACTCTTGCGGCCGAGAATATAGAATGTATCATGGAACAGAGTCATGTCGCGTGGGGACTGTCCAGTTGTGTTTTCGGTCACCGTTTCATGAAACGAGAAGATGTCACATTTTTAATTTACCCTTTTAAACACCGCAGAGTGTTTTCCGCCCTCTGCCTGCTCAGTGCCTTGCCCAGCACTGGCTCCTATCTGCTGAGGCGGTCACAAGTGCCCACCCAGGTTCAAGGGGAGGAGACGCACACTCTTCCTCTTGAGAAGGGACAGGAGCATGAGGAGCAGAAGATACCATCGTGGCCACTTTTGGAAGAAACAATCCTCCAGATACGTGTCAGGCTGGTCCTACGAGTTTTCCCTCTAATCAAGAGGACAGAAAAATCATTCATACTTCTGATTTCAAAATAAGTGAGCCCAGAAAAGTTTCGATAATGAAAGGCCTCCTGCTGTTTGTCTGTAATGTTTCTTAATAATATAATCTAAAAAAAAGTATTTACCGATGAGAAGCTGAGTTGCAGAACTTTCATGAAGGCCTGTAAGGTAAACCAGACAAGTGGGAGAGAAGGGCAAGTAGACCCACCAGATCATTCTCCTGCACTGCTGAGAAAGTGTTCCAGGTCAAGCTGATGCACTTCTCAGCTAACTTGTGGTTAGCCACGTAAAGCCGTCAGCTTCAAAGAGCAGCGTGTGCAGCCCCCGAGGGGGTGGTCCTGTTGGACGGGGCAGAAGCAGCATTGGCAGAACCCGACCTTCTTCAGACAGCCGAGTCTCCCCTCCAGAATCCTTGCTCAGGGAGCACCTTGGGCTCCTTAGAGGAAAGCTCGATAGTGATCTAATGAATCAATCAAAACATGCCTTACCCCTCTCCCTAGAATGTTAATTTAATTTAAAACTAGCATGTCTAATAGGCAGCACTTTTAAAGTGCATTTCTGGAATTTGTGGTTTGGATTTCAGCCTTCTGAAAATAATATGTTTTATATCTACTCCATGTGTTTGGACCTCAACTTGTTTTGACTAACGGACGTGATCTGCCGAGATGTTTCCTCTGCTAGAGTCGGCAAGAGGGCGGTGGGTTTTATCTGACAAAACTGCACGAGGCCCCTTTTACCCCCTTGTATGTGTGCTTTTTAAGAAGTTCTTTTTTGCTGTTCCATTTCTTATGTGGCCATGCTTAGTTGGAAAAACTTAAGAAATTTTATGAAAAAGACTCACAGAAGATACAATGCCTGCCTCTGGGCCCTTTATTTGAGTTGATAAGGAGAGCTCCGTTGCCTTCCGTGGCAACAGAAAGAAGCCCACGAGGAGAGATGAGACAACTGCCCAGGCAGGCTCTGAAAATCTGGTGGGGGTGACGGAGTAACGGCTGAAACCCTTTCAGTTGGAATTAAGATGCCAACAAATTGTGATAACTGAAGAAAGGATAATTTATTATGATGACCAAGGGGTGGCTCAGGGAACCCGAGGCAGCAATGCGGTGGGCCTCAGGAAGGGCTGGAACCAAGAACTGGGAAGCCATCAAGAAACTGGACAGTTCCGTGAGACCCACTCTGCCCCGCAGGTGCTCCAGGCACTTAGGAGGCCGAGGGGCAGGAGCTTCCGGAACGAGGATGGCATCAACCGCGACAAACTCAGCAGGAGGTGAAGCCCAGCAGCCGAGGGGCTCTGGCGGCGTGGAACCCTTCAGCAGTGCGATTCAACGTAAGGAAAATGGGTCCCACAGGCTCTGGTGATCGGCCGATGTTTCCAAAGAACTACAAGCACAGTTTTAAGAGATGAAAGCTGGCATTAAATAAAAACGCTTTCGGTTTGAAGACGTCGTTTCTAAGTGGCAGTACGTGGACGCAAGGTAGACCAATTCCAACTCTGCAGCGAGACGGACTTGGATTTCAGCCTCAACCCCACGGCTTACCAGTTTGGTCATTTGGACAAGTTTCACCCCTGTAAGCCCCGGTGTCTCTGTGTGTAAACGGGCTCCCAGCTGCTTCGTGGAGTCTCGGGATTGCGTGAAGCAAAGCGCGCCACCCTCCCCCCTCGATTTCCCTCCGCGGCACCCACCACCTTCCCCACTTACCAGCTGCCTGACTCGTTTATTGGCTCTCACTCTCCCCTGACTAAACATAAGCTCTGCGACAGCGGGGATGCTTCTGTTTGGTTCAGCGCTGAATCCCTGAATCCCTGATGCCCGGAGCAGCATCAGGCCTCATCGTAGTTGCTCAATAAATACTTGTTGGACGGATGAGCCAATGAATACAGAGCGCGGTGCTGGACAGGAGGTGTCCAGGGGCAGGGCAGTGCCGCTACTGATTCGTGTCGGGAGAAAAGCCACCGCGAAGGGCCGTCTTCAAAGTTAGCGTGGGTGTTTCCTGGGCGCCTGAGGGTGCTCCCTTTCTCCCTTCTCCAAGGCCCTGCCCACGGCTGGAGGACGGGGATCTGACCCTTGCCTGTTCCAGGCACGAGTGAGTCACAGTGAAGAGAAGCGGTGGAGGAGGAATCCGCAGGAGGGTTCCCGGAACTTCCGGAGAGCTCCCAGAACCAGAAGCAGCAAAAACCCTTCTCTTGACAACCCCAGCAAGAGAAGTCAGTCGGGACAGAAGGAGCTCTCTCGGGGACCCTCACCTGCCGAGCGGTCTCTGCAGCCTCAGCTGCAAAGGCTGGGCTGGAATGGCGGGAGGAAACTGTCTTCTCCACCAGCAGAGATTTCGAAAAGAAAAGAAAGAACAGTGACTCGAACTTGCTTTACTAATCTGTGCGTTTGCGATAGCAGTAATTGTGCTTCAGTCTTTCATCTTCAACGTGCCTTATACCATGAACTAGCACGCAAACACGGCCCAGTCGTGTACGGCTGATTATAAGGAATGTGTCACTGTGATGGAAAAGATTCCACTTCCCAATAGCCTGCTGCCCTGACAGGCTCCAAAAGGAAAGTCTGGTATCAAAACATAAATCTAAACAGAAACCAAAATAGCAAACACCAACATGCATTAATTGGACCCATTTATTTGTACCAAAACCAACATTGCATGCACTCCTTAGCCCTGGGGTATTGTCCTTTGTTGTTGCTGTTTGTCTTTTTTCCCCTTTTCATCTTTCAATGCATCCCTCCAAGATTCTCACAATGTACTTCGGATTCCAGTCTCTCTTATGGAAAGCATATGTCTTTGGAACATATTGTACCACGTTGAGGTCCTGCAGCCAGTTTATTTGTGTTCCAGGGTGAAGTAGAAACAACGATTGTTTGGATGGCTAGAAGGAACCTCGGGGTTAGTTACTCAGCCAGAACTAGGGGTAAAGCAAAGGGAGAGTTTCTAAAAGATTTCTACGGAAAAGAAGGGCATCTCCTGCTAACCTGTGGATCTGATTCAATCATTCATTTACCTGTTTTATTCATGCAACATTTACTGAACTTTGCTCTGTGCTAACTACTATGCTCAGTGCCTAAAATGCCAGAATAAATGTGCTTGTTCCCTGCCCCACAGGAGCTTACAGTCCAGGAGAGGAGAGGGCAGTTAGATCGGGGCAGCAGTCCTGTCTGACAGTGTGGTGCAGATAATGTCCGAACAGCTTCATGACCAGAGTGTCGTGGGCACAGGCGGAGGGGAAGACCCACAGCTGTGGTTCCCACCAGTGCCTGTGGGCACAGATCTTTCCTGCTGATAATGGAAAATCTCCCAGCTATATAGTTGAATAAAAAAATCAAAGTATAATAGAGAATGTTAGAAGTCAAGATGATTGTTACCGCTGAGGAAGTGGGGACAGGAGCCGGGTGTGAGAGGGTCTCCAGGGTGCTGGTTTTGTTTCTTGATCTGGGTGCCGGTCACACAGGTTTGTTTGCTTTGCGAAAATTAATCGAGATGTACACTGTGATATGCATATGTTCAGCAAAGTGTTGCATGTTTAACAGATGTTCAAAAAAACAAAAACCTTGCATTCGGGTATGGCACAAATCATTGTGAATGGCTCCAGGAAATGGTGTATGCAGGAGGTGAAAACAGAGACATAAACAAAGCCACGTTGTAAGAGCCTCATATACTGAATTAAGGAGTCCGAACTTGATCCTCAGCGCTGTGAGACTCTACGCAGAGAACCCGGCATGGGATGGAGCGGAGAGGTGCTTCAGGGCATGGCCTCTGGAATTTGGCCCCTGGCCCCGTGACTGAGTGACTGCGTTTGAACTTCAATCTCTTCATCTGCAAAATACACTCATAATTTTGTTTTCCTTCTAAGGATATTTTGAGAATGAAATAAGATATTTAGTGTAGTGCTCACTGTATTCAGTAATAAAGATTTATATGTTAGAAAGCTCGCTGTGCAGAAGTGAGGAGACTGGACGGGGGTGGCCAGACTGGGAGGGGAAGGGGCGGGGACGGGAAGGGGGACCTATGAAGAAGTCCGAGAAGCAGCAATTAGAAAGGGAGAGGGAGCAACGCAGACAGAGTGCTTCTGTGGTGGCCAGGAAGAGTGTCGTCAGCTGTGACAAATGCCACAGAAATGTCCACTTAGATGAAGACAAAGAAGCGTTCCTTGACTCTCGCAATCTGACGGCCATCGGTGACTTCAGTGCGAGCAACCCCAGGGCATCGTGGGGAGAAAGCAGGGTTGTGCGTGGGGTCCGGGGCCGGGAGGGACTGCTTGCCTCCCAAACTTGACTCAGCCTTTCTCCTGCCCACGCCTCATCCGGCCACCTCTGCCTCCCAGATACGGCTCACAGCACCTGTCTTCGGGACCCGCTCTTGCCCCTTTATGTCCCCAAAGTTTAGTTATTGGTTGTTTTGCATTTCCAAGACATTAATTACTGTGAGTCCTCCTTCTTTTACTCTATGACAGTACTCTGCCTCGTGGGTGGAGGCGTGAGGAGTCAGGAGGAATTCTCCGCCACACCTAGGGCAGGATCCTTGCGGTGGAAAGTCCTGCCGGGCCGATTCGGAGAAGTTAAGGGCTGTACGTGTGCACTAGGCCGTGAGCGACTGTAGAGTGGGCCCTGGTCTCTTTCAGCTTTGCACACCTCTCTGCCACCACCTCCCAAGAGCTTTAACTATTCATTACTTACACGGACATTTATTGAGCACCTCTTGTATACCAGAAATTGCACGAGGTAAGCCAGGAATTTAGCAGTGAGCCGCAGACAAGGTCCCTGTCTCGCGGAGTTTGTGCT
>CAUYSK010054531.1:0-50687 GCA_963575035.1 Avahi laniger
TAACAAGCCCTGAGCCAGAGAGTTCACACAAATATGCAATGCCGGGTGCCCAGGAAGAAAGGGGGCTGGAGTAGGGGATTAACCAGGGGCTCAGGAACTCAACAAGCATTGCTTGGGCCCCTCCTCTGTGGTAAGTACAGGGCCTGGTGGGCAGAGGCCTAGGAAAGCCTGAGCTGAGAACGGCATTAAGGTGTGCCTTTGGGAGCGGCATGTGCAAAGGCCCAGGGGTGTGAACAAGTGGGTTATGCTAGGAGCATGCTGGTAGGTGAGGCCACACACTGGTGCACGTGGAGGAAGAATGCAGAGGGGAGAGCATGGGAGCCTTTGGGGGCCTTAAACATTATCGATGAAAAGGATAAACCAGAATCCAAAGAGACTAGTTACCTATAGAAGTTGGGTACCAATGGGGCAGATGGGGGAACGGGAACAGGGCAGCACGATGACATGTCCCTGAGTATGTCTTGTGTATAGCTCTGGCTCGTGCAGAATAGTAATGATCCATATGGGTTCCCAAAAGCAAAAAATTAACACCAACTAGGATGGGGGGAACCCGACATGGAATACGAACAGTAACAAATGAACCTAACTGTCTCTCAAATGACTAACACAACCACGCTAAAGGTGGGGGGGGGGAGGGGAAGAACTAGCCCAGGTAACTTTGCAAAGCTGTATTTTAACAGGATCCTATAAAGCTAAAGTCAAAAAGAACACAAATACTATAATCTGGCTAGTAAATGTGCTTTTCACGGAGAGATTGGTTAACAATGCTGACATTACTTTATGGATATGCTAAGACTGAACAGATAAGTAACCATGTTGTAGATGAGGAGAGCAGGGTTTCTCACTGTAGGGAAAGAAATTACAAACAAGGAAGGAGAGGCAAAACAAACCCACGGTGTTGGACTGGAAGTATCAGTATCAATGCGCATTTTTGATACACATACAGATATACAGGTGCAGAGATACAGACATGTGTCTATGTGTGGCTCGGTATAAATACGTGTGTTTTCTAGCTCTGTCCACGGGGAAGGCCCAGAAGCAGTGGGACCCCAGCAGCAATAAGTACCCAGGTCTTTGTTTCTAAGCATCACTCTCCGATAAAGGGAACTAGGGCTCCTGGGAGAAATGGTTGATTCCAGGGCTGAGGTCGGGAAAACAGACGGGCATGGAATATCTTGTGATGCTGGGAGGTAAGGATGTGCTTCAGAAAGGGACAAGTTGAAAGGTCAGAGGAGTAACCCGAAGGAGCCCCCAGTGGCTGGGACAATTTGAACCACAAAAATAAACAATGATAGTGTTAGATTACAACCCATATAATAAAATAAATGTCCATGCTTCCGTACTGCTATGAATAAACACTAAATAAGGAAATAAATGACTAAGTATGGGAGAGGCACAGCTCGTGAAAATCATCATTAAACAGGCAGCGTGGTAATCACTGTTGCAGACAAGACCCACCGATGGATGCTAAAGTGGGAAATCATACACAGGCTGGTAGCTATGGAGTGGGGAAAGAAGTCGAGGAGAAACAGGATGTTTGTATAATCTCAAAGCCTCTCCAAGACATTTAATAATTACCAAGGGAAAAGTAGTAACTTTACGGGGAGAAACTCAGCAGATACCACTTTAATCAAGCAATCAAGGTAAACATCACCAGTCATAAGACACATCGACATCACATGCCCCTTGACAAGATGAACCAGGAAGGACATATCGCTTCTGTGGAATTCTTGCAAAAATGCATAACCTCTGGCTGGGCGTGGTGGGTCACGCCTGTAATCCAGCACTCTGGGAGGCCGAGGCAGGAGGATGGCTTGAGGGCAGGAGTTTGAGATCCCGTCTCTACTAAAAATAAAAAAAATTAGCCAGGTGTGGTGGTGTGCACCTGTAGTCCCAGCTACTCGGGAGGCTGAGGCAGGAGGATCGCCTGAGCCCAGGAGTTTGAGGTTGCTGTGAGCTATGATGACGCCGTGGCACTCTAGCCCGGGCCACAGAGCGAGATCTTGTCCAAAAAAAAAAAAAGTGCATAACCTCATCCTAGTCCTGGAAAAACATGAGACAAACCTACACTGAAAGGCCCTCTACAAAATAACTGTCAAATGTGTCCAGTCATGAACAATAAGGAGAGACTGAGGGACCGTCACAGACTAGTGGAGACGAAGCAGGCACGAAGACCGAGTGCGTGTGGACTCCTGGAACAGTGAGGGGACGTGCGTCAGTCGTGCTGCACCAGTTTTAGTTTCCTGCTTTTGACCATTGTACCACAGTGGGTATTAACATCAGGGGAAGCTGGTAAAATGTATGTGGGAGCTCTCTGCACTAGTTTTGCAAGTTTTCCTTCAGTCTAAATTATTTCAAATTAAAAGTTTTTAAAAATGCTGAGGTCCTGCCCTGTGAGTTTAGGGGGATTCCTGTGTTTTGAGCGATTGTTTCATGCCAGGTTTACTTTGCACATGTCCTAACTGAACCCCCACAGCCCCATGTGGGACAAATTCGACACTTGCTTTTGCGGGAGGGAAACTCGTGATCGGAGATGTCAAGAAGGCCACACAGCGTACGAGCAGGACTGGGAGTCTAAGGCAACCAGTCAGGCTCCAAAGTTAGACTGTTCCTATCTCCCTGCAGGGAGAGATGAGGCCGCAGAAGAAAGTGGAGGCAAAACAGCCAGGAGCAAGGGCCTGCGGGTCGGGGGAGGGGTCTGCACTCCACCCGGAGGCGGTGGCTCAGGCCTGGCTGTGTGTCAGATCCAGCCAGGGAGCTCCAGCGGCTGCCATTGCCCAGCCTGCCCCAGAAAGTGTGACGCAGTGCGTCTGAGGAGCAGCTCGGCCTGGTACGTTTGCAAAGCTCTCCAGGTGGTCTAACGTGCAGCTGGGGTGAGGTCGCTCATGTCCAAGCCCTGGAGCATGGCCCTTCCCTGCAGAAGCCTCTAGGAGCACCCAGTTTTGTTTTCCTTTGTTGGTGCGACAAAATATCTGACCCTGCGATGAGCCTGACCAGACTGTCCTCAGAAAAGGCCCCGATGCCAGACAGCAGGAATGCTGACCAGAACATTCCAGAGCAGGGTACCTGGCTGGTCTCCTTTATTGCACCCCTGCTCTCTCTAGTCAACCGTCCGCATGAACCTGAAAAGTCTGCTTTAAACAGAAAACAGCTCATATTACTCCCCTGCTCAAAACCCTCTAAGGGCTCCCCATTGCACTAGGCACAAAATCCAAACCCAAAGTCCGTTTCCTGGATGCAAGGTGCCGCGCGACCTGGCCCTGGCTGCCGCTATGTTCATTCCCTGCCACTCTCCCCTCGGCTCACTCTGCTGCAGTCCCCGGGCCTTCCTCCGGACCCTTCAGCAAGCCAAGCACACTTCCCTGGAGGGCCTTTGCACATGCTGTCCCCTTGCCTGGAAAGCTCTGTCCCCAAATGACTGCATGGTTTGCTCCTTCACTTCAGTCACGTCTCTGCCCAAAGCCTCCAGGCCTTCGATGGCCACTCCCTATCCCTTCGCCATCCTTTAGTATTCCTCTGTAACAGCTCTCATGACCTGATACACTGTACATGTGTAGGGTCTGCTTTCTGTCATGGTGTGTCTGCTTTGCCGTGCGCAGACCTGCGTACCGACCCCTCCCAGACGTGATCTGTGTCTGGCTCCCGGAGGGTGCTTGGCAACTCTTCTGAATTTTTTGTGTATGTGTGTGCATCTTTGTGTGTGTGTCTGTGTGTGTGTGCGTGTGTGGGTGCCATCTCCCAGGCCTGCATCGGCCTGCGGTTGCAGCTCTTCCCCTCTGCACCACTGCCCAGCCAGCGGTGATGGTGTGAGCCTCCGTCCTGGCAGAGACGGACGCCCATCAGATGCCAGGCTGCAAGGACAGCCTCAAGCTGGGGCAGCAACTGCAGCCAAGGGCCCAGGGTTCCTTAGTGGTCCAGCCTCTTGGGCTGAGTAAGATCCCCCTCCCCTGGGGTGCTTGGACTTATCCCTGAAGGAAAAGGAACCTCTGGAAGGTAAGCTCTTTTTGTTAAAAATGAGATGGGAGCCGGGTGTGGTGGCTCATGCCTGTAATCCCAGCTACTCGGGAGGCTGAGGCGGGAGGATCACTTGAGCACAGGAGTTTAAGACCAGCCTGGGCAACACAGTCAGACCCCCGTCTCTTAAAGAAAAAAGTGGGAGATACAAGTTGTGAACTTTGAGTAGCAAAAGTAATACAACCACCTTTTATCCCCTAAGCTGATGAGATGGGGCAAATTGGTAATTTAAAAAAGGAGGAGAAGGAGGAGGTAGGTGGAAAGCAGAGAAAGAAAACACGGAGGCCACTGTGCGTGACTCTGAATGAGAACTCTGGTGTCCTCGAGGAGTAGCAGGCGCTGACTCCGGCTCACCTGCCCAGCACAGCCGACCGGCTCTGTGTCCTGGGTGCCCAGAGAGTCTCTCTCTGATTCTGCCCAGGCCTTGAGGTCACACAAGCTTTAGGGTCTTCACCAGCTTGGGGAGTCATGTGACTTCTTGATCCCTGGGGTCTCCCCTGTGGAGCCGGAGGAACACCGCCTCCCGAAGGGGCGGCCCCCGCTACAGGCCGCAGAGGGTCTGGCACATGGTAGACCCGGGGAAAACACTGTTCTTCTCGCTGGTCAGAAAGCCCGTCTCGTGCCTTACTCACAATCCTGTGTTAATCGCTGCCTGTCCCCCATTCCGTCATTTCTTCACATGCTGTCTCTCAAAAGACCACATGAGTGTTGAGTTGGGTTGCCAGATTCAGCAATAAAACACAGGATGCCCAGTCCAGTAGGAATTTCAGATAAACGATGAGTGATTTTTCAGTGTAGTGTGTTCCGAGTTGTGTGTATACTGTCGGGATGTACTGCTATGAGCACATTATCCGATGCACGTCTGACACTCGCTTTTATCAGGGAGCCCTAGGTCTGCGGAGTGGCCACTACGCTCTGCTCCCACAATTGTGTGTTTCTCCCACCCCCCAACCCCCCGCCACCGGGGCATTTCCCACAGGGACTTGGTGTTTTCGTCTAGGTGCAGTCTGTTTTGCATCTAGACTGGGACGCTCTTCAAGACAAACACTGAAGAAATGGGTTTCACAGACCCAAGCTCGCCCCTTTACTGTATCGAGTGACGACAAGGCAATGACCCATAGCGATATTTAACTGTCGAAAGCACGTGAAGGGCGGCCTCAAACGCACCAGAGCTGGGGGCCTATCCCCAGAGACCTTAGGTTTCATGAGGGGAAAAAAAAATTCCAAAAAAATGTCAGAATCAGTGAGTTAGGGAAGAGTACACACGACAGTCTGACACCAGCTATTTAAATGTGTGTGCAGAAAAATGAGTGGAGGGGACACACCCAAATATATTCGGACAATTATGGGTTGACACAACATAACCCAGATGTCATCAGCCTTATGGCCCGTGCATGTGAATGTTGTCATGTTAACAGACACGAGCAAAAGGCCTGGAGTTCGCTGGCCTCTTAGCAGTGACCTCCTGTCTTGGGTGCATCTGCGAGTCCCCAGAGGGTGGCCTTGCAGTTGTTCCCAAACCCATCCGTGAGCTCCAGTCACCGCACAGGGCCCTCCCCAGGTCCAGCCCCTCCTCTCCGGCGTCTGCCACCTGCACAGCTGCTGGGAAGCCGGCCTCCATGCCAACCCTGTTCTCCTTGGGAGCAGCTGCCAAGCCAAAGGCAGCGATGCTCAGGGGGCTGAGGGGCTGGTTCTGCAGAGCAGGGAGAGCAGCCCCCTCAGGCCCACCCTTCCTCTGGCGTCCGGGCGTCACACCCCCAGCATACGCTAAGGAGCAGCTGTCGGCACGCGGCTCTCAGACTCTAATCACGCCTTGCTCACAAGTGTTCCAGCAATAAATCTTGTGCCAAAAAGCCACCAACATTGCCATCGTACTAATGACATTTTATTTCTAAGAATAAAATTTATAATTTAAAAATATATACATCATCTACATATCAACTTTTTTCTCTAGAGGCTTTAATTCAAAAAATGGTCGGAATGTATATGGACACACGGGACCACAGTGGCCCACAGAAGGCAAATGGAAGGACCTGACCTCCTGGAGATTTTTATTCTAGAATCAGGTATGCGTTGAGAGCTTTGCCCCGCAGACTCTTCATCTCCTCGAGCACTTTTTCTCCCGCCTTCTCCGCTGGTTGTGCCTGGTCTTTCACTTCTCTGAATATCAAAAAACCCGACAAGGACACATGAGGGCACTTAATAAAACATGCAAGTCACCCACCGACACCCTGCGCTGCTGGTGAAGGTGAAGGAGTTATTTTTTTGACATATAAAGAAAGTTTTAATTATACTTAGCAATAATTTAGTTACCAGCACAAATACTCAGCTTGCAAGTGATTCAAATCTGGCTTCCGGTCTCAGCCGCACCATTTCTCAGTGCAGCCAAGTCACCTGCCTGTCCCGGGGCCATGTGTCCTGATGCACAGACGGCTGTGACTCCCGTCGGCCGCAGCATCGTGAAGGGAAATGGAATCATTCACAGAGATCCCGGCATGATGTCTTCTACCTGCTCAGTCAGCGTTAGTTGGTTTTTCATCCTCACGAATGAAGGGGACACACTATTTCTGACTCTGACACTGGCTCCAGACGCGTGGGAACCGAGAGGGAGGGCCATGCACCTGGGCCGAGTAGTGGCCAGTGTGGAAGAAAGACCGATGCCAGGATGGCCACGGCTTGCTGGGCGCCACTTCAATCAATGTGGTGTGAAACGAGGCTGTCAGCTACAAAGGGCGGGAGATGGAGAGGGTCTGGGCTTCTCAGGGCCCCACTTGGCTCCTGGGGGGCAGGGCCAAGGCTTGGATGCAGAGGGAGACTCGGCCCAGAGGCTGTCATGTGTTGACCGGTGTTCATGGATCTGGCAGGAGTCACCAGAGTGTTGGTTGAAAGGACAGATATCTCATCTAAAGATTGTGAACTCGGCTATATGAGCTGCCTGAGAGATGGACGAATCCAACATAAACCTAAGTGCTTCTGAGACATTTTCTAAAGAGGGTGACAAATGCCTGACAGCTTTGGAAAACCAGAAATACCTGAAAATGGACAACGAAAATGTTCCCTAACGTACACAACTAAAGAAATTAATTGGAACGATTTTATGGAATCATGTCTAAAAATATACAGATCATGCATCTCTTTAAAGACATTGACGATTGAATAATATCGTGGTAAGCTAAGGAGTGCTGAATGATGTGTCAGCAACTAAAGTCACTCTCACGGTTTCTTGGACATTTCACAACACGATTCCCTTTAGCGGGTCCTGAGAGGGCCGAGATGGCTGTCCAGGCAGCAAAGAATCTCTCCAGGTAGTTTCAGCCCCTGAGAGAGAGCAGATGGTTCTTTGCATCCATAAAAATAAATGTTTGCTGGAAACAAAATACATAGCAGTTGTCCTGGGGGAAATTAAACACCAATTATGTGTTCTTTTTGTTCTTTTCCTGTCTGTCCAAGCTCTGGCTGCATGTGCCTCTAACAGGAGGACTCTGTTGGCTTCTGGCTGAGGGGGAAGGAGATGAGGAGAGAAAGAACTAAGAACAGAGAGGAAAAAACTGAGCATCGGGTAATGCTTGACATGAGCTGAAGAGAATTCCAGAATCAAATAACTTTCGAAAATGGTCTACGGGATATCAACCTGTTAGAATACTATGCAACCAATAAAATGATAATTATATTGACAATTTTGACACGTGAAAAGTATATGTAAAATAATTTTAACTGCAAAAGAGGTAAATTCCAAATGCCATGGGAATGTTTATTGCAAATGTGTGAAATTTATATGTATATATTTTGAAAAATTAGAAGCTAATTTGGTGTGCAAGAAAATGTTTAGCATGTTTATTAGGTTTTTTTAGTCAAAATACATAAAAATGTAGTCAACATACATTAAAAAAAGAAAAAAAGATATACCACTTTGGGTGAATATATAAAGCAACTTCAATTTCATGTAATAATGATTTGATATTCAAATGTCATTCAACATTAGCTACACAGTATAAACGGGGAAAACTCAAATGAAAGAGTGAGTGGAGAGTTATATTGGATACTACTGTGCCCATGGGGCCAGCCATTCTACATCCAGGGGTAATTTTTGAAATGGAAAAAAAAAAGTTTTCTGTTCAAAACCTTTAGTCAACTGTTTCAAACTTGAAACAAAATACAAAGTGCATCTACTTGTTGAGGTGCAGGAAGTTTTATGTGTTGTGTAGGATAATATGATACTTTAATGAGTTAATTAACTGATCAAAACACATGCTCACTGGAATTCTACTTAAAATTTTTATTTCCTAAATTGTTTTTCACCAGAAACTGCCAATCTATTTTCTGAGGAGTGTTGGTTGCTGGAGGTCTCTGAAACTATCACAAACAAACCAGAGAAACCCCATACTGCTCTAAGACATGTGAACATTCCTTTCAGAAAAGGCAGGGCCACCCACAACACCCTAAACAAAGGTAGGAGACAAACAGAAAATGAATTTTCAGCATATATGAGAAAGGGTAATTATCCTTAATAAATGGTGGACTCCTACAAAATTGGCAAAACAATCTTCTCATAAAAGAAGAAAAATAGTTGATAAGGATAGGAAAATTTTTAATATCGCTTATAAACAAAGAAATTAAAATTAAAACAATGAGATGGTCTTTAAAAAAATCTGTCTTGTTGATAAAGATGAAAAAAACTATGATAATATTCCATGTTGTCCAGGGCATTTGAATGCAGGCGTTCCTAACCCCTTTTGGTAGTGGTTAATGCACTTTCTGGATGGCAATTAAACAATATATGTTGAAAACTTAAAAAGCACGTTGACCTAGAGTTTCTCCTAATGACACAGTATGATAAGTTTGTAAGGAATTATGGCACAAGGATGTTTCTTGCAGCACTATTAATAACAGCAAAACATTGAAAAGAGTAGAGGGTTGGTTAAATAAATTATGGTACATCTACTTAGTGAAATATAATGATGCATATTTATATTTATAAATATGTGTTTATGACATATCATTAAATAAAAGTACAGAAAACAAAACAATGTGTAGAACATAATTTGATTTTGTTAAAACTATACATTTTTTTGAAAGTCCATATATCAAAATGTATAAATTACTACCTTTGGGTGGTAGGATTATTTACTTTGTTTTTTTTATATATATTTTTCTGTATTTTCTAATTTTTTAATAATAAAAAGGGCATTCTAAAAATAGAAGAGCAAAAAAAAATACTGTATACCTGGAATTTCAAACTTATAAACCATATGAACTATAAGTGGTTATTTATATTACAAAAGTATTCTTCAAGACCAATTTTTTGGTTTTAATTTGCATGTCTTTCATTACAAATGAGGTTGAACACATTTTCATGTTTATTGTCATGTTTTCAAAGCCAGTGTTTAGAAGGATGATGCTTGCTTAGCCAGTTAGCCCCTGATGGTAAGAAGGAGGAAAGAACATTTACTGAGCTCTAGTTAACATCAGGCAACTGCTAGATGCTTCCACACTTGGCACCCCATTTAATCCTCACAACTGCCCTGGGAGAGAGATTTTACTTTCTGCGTGTTACAGATGAGGAAACTGAGGCCCAGAGAAGATAAGTACAATAGCTTGGCTTGAGATCTCACATGTGATAAATGGTGGAGCTGGGATTCAGCCCCAGGGATTGCTCCAGAGCCTGGGTTCTTTATGTTGAATGAAATTCAATCAACTATTTATGAAAAACAAACACGTGGTATATGTATACCAGGGAGTACTATTCAGCTTTAAGAAACAATGGTGATATACCACCTCTTGTATTCTCCTGGAAAGAGCTGGAACACATTCTACTAAGTGAAGGATCCCAAGAATGGAAAAATAAGCACCACGTGTATTCACCATCAAATTGGTATTAACGGATCAACACATAAGTGCACATATAAGAATAACATCTATCGGATGTTGGGCAGGGGGAGGGCGGCGGGAGGGGACGGGTGTATGCATACACAAAGAGGGCGATGCGCACCATCCAGGATATGGACATGCTTGAAGGTCAGACTTGGGGGGGGAGGGGCAAGGGCAACATACGTAACCTAAACATCTGTACCCCCATAATATGCTGAAATCAAAAAAAACAAAAACAAAAAACAAACAAACACGTGTCTGAAATTGATTGACAAACAAATGGAAAATCGATTTCAGTTTTTAAAGGTTTACTTGCCAACAACATTTCAGGGAGTGTAATTGTGCATAAAACAAAATATACATACAAATATATGAAGCATCAGAAATGTGTCTCAAAGATTGAGATATTTAGATTCAGACAATGTGACAGTTTTGTACTCCATGTAGGACAAACTTTATTCAAGGATACCTACTAATAAGGCATAAAAACATTCACTTACTTCTCCTTCCTGATGTCCTTGTAGTTCAACATAGGGAATTCTGCTCGGATCATTTCTGGGGTCAATGTAACTTCTATATTCTGTTCACAGAGCTCACTGGAAAGCAATAAGATGTTTAGTGGGAACTGCTTTTCCTTCTCAACATAAAAATAGAATGAAATATTGTGATTACTTAGGAGTTAGGCAGTTCTTCTGGTATTCAACTTTAGTTCCATCTATTTTTGTTGAGTTTATGTTCAGAGAGACATAAGGGTGATAAATTGCTTTCCACCAACAAACAATGGTAGGAATAGTGGTAGTTATTTATAATCAGAGAATAAAAAACAATTTTTAAAAATAGAGTTACAGAATTCATATTCCTTTCAGGTGCATATGGAGCATTTACCAAAACTGACCATATCTTGGGCTAGAAAGAAAGCCTGAAAGATTTCATAAGGGTGAAATCATTCAGAGTATGTTCTCCGGCCACAATGAAATTATAATAGAAATCAATAGCAAAAAAGATAACTAGAGTCCACAATTGTTTTAAAATTAAACAATATATTTCTAAATAGCCTATTGATGAAAGGAGAAATTAAAAGAATCTAGGTTATTTTTTTTTTTTTTTTTTTGAGACAGAGTCTCACTGTGTTGCCCTGGCTAGAGTGCTGTGGCATCATCCTAGCTCACAGCAACCTCAAACTCCTGGGCTCAAGTGATCCTCCTGCCTCAGCCTCCCGAGCAGCTGGGACTACAGGCATGTGCTACCATGCCCGGCTAATTTTTTCTATATATTTTTAGCTGTCCAATTAATTTCTTTCTATTTTTAGCAGAGACGGGGTCTTGCTCTTGCTCAGGTTGGTTTCAAACTCCTGAGCTCAAACAATCCGCCCGCCTCGGCCTCCCAGAGAGCTAGGATTACAGGCGTGAGCCATCGTGCCCAGCCTATTTTTTATCTTTTTGTGGTCTGCTATCTCCTAGAGCAGGGATCAGCAAACTTTTCCTACAGAGACTTTATGGGTCATATGGTCTCTGTTACAACTACTCAACTCTGCTCTTGCAGCATGAAAGGAATCATAGAAAATATATAAGTGGATGGATATGGCTGTGTTACAATAAAGCTATTTACAAACACAGGTGGTGGGCCAGATTTGGTTGTGGGCCATAGTTTGCCAACCTCTGTTTTAGAGCTTTGTTGTTTGATGGTTCAGGCTGGGTCACTGCATGTTGGGGTTTCAGCTGGAGTAAAATGAGAAGGAAGAGTGTGGAGAGACACTTTTACTCTGTTAAGAGTCCTGACCTCAGAAGTGAAATATATCTCATCCGGTTACATTCCACTGATGACTTAACTGCAAGGGAAGCTGGGAAATTTAGCCTCTAGTTTCAAAGACTGTGATTTTAAAAGAAGAGGACAATAAATTTTTTGACAGTAGCCATCTCTGCCACACTCAGTTAAAGAGAAATGCTTCAAGATCAATGAAGGCAACAAAGCCTTCAAAGTTTGGAATTAAAAACAGGAACACTTTACTCAGCCGCAATATATGTAAACAGAGGTGGGCATGACAGGTATTGTTAAGAAAAATATCCTTGAAATCTGCAAAAAGTCGTTCTAGCCTCATAAGATTGAAAGCTAAAATTTACTGAGTAGCTGCTATGTGCTGGTGCTTTGCAAACATTATCTTCCCATTAGCAATTTCCCACTCCTCTTCCTATTTCCCTTGGCCTTCCCACTGGACTAGGAATCCCCCATTTCCACCATCTCTCCTGCCTCCCAAACCTCAACTCTAAGAAGGCACTGAGGGTCTTATACTAAGTTATAAATAAGACTCAAAATGTTCCCTTCCAGAGCTATTTGTGTTTTAATAGGGACAAAGTCCAAAGTGAAAGGAACGGATCTTTGGTAATAGAAGCTCAGGAAATAGAGTGAGGAAGTGACTTTGGGGCTAAGGGTCTTCCTGATGCACCTGTGATCTTGCCACGTAAGGCTGGTGGCCTTCTTTGTGCTCTACCCCAACTCTGTTGTCACAGATGCAGCAACACATCTGAGTGTTCCTCTATACCCCCAAGGATATTAAAAATCAAAATGTAAAAATATCAGAAATATTTATTCATTCTGTATTCTTTCAGCATAACACTGGACGAAAGGAAACCTCTTGGGACGTGACTATCTCTTCATTTGGTATTTTGGAACTCTAAACATGTATCTTCTTTAATTTTCATTTTCTCACTTTGTTACTGTTGGGTGATACATTTTATTCAAAAGTGAGTTGTTACTTGCCTATCAAGTGTCAGATACTGGGTTAGGGGTTTGGAATATCAAGGTCATTAACAATAACAGCTAAAGGTGGGGAAAAATACTAAACAAAAGTAAACTATACAAAAAATAATAATAGCTCCAATGATCAAGACCTTACTATGTGCCACGCCCTTGACTCAACACTTGACACGTATTTACTCATGTGCCTTTCGCAGTCACTCACGAGATGGGTCCTGGGGTTATCCCAGGGTAAAGGTGAGGACATGGAAGTGAAGTCACTTGGCCAAGGTGTATTGAAAGTGGGTGGCAGCTGGAGGGTTTGAGCCCGCAGCCTTTGTCACTATGCTATTAGACATCTCGAGTGCTCTACCATCATTCTGATGGAATCTAATTTTAAGGAAAGATGAGTATGTATGAAACTTTATGCTGTGTTGGATAATTAAACTAGAAAACAGAAATGGATTTTACTTTTGCCTGGTAGAAAAGTACCCACTAAAACGTACAGAACTTCTAACTCTCCGCTTAAATTACGTGGTGATGTAATAAATCGCTAAGCATATTTTTATGAAGGAGAAAGAGATGGCCGTGATCTAGAGGCATCTGTACGTGGGGCAAGGGCAGGTGATGCACTGGTTTCACGTGTGCGCTGGGCGTTTGGATGCCGCACGCTGAGGAGCTCACCATGGAGAAGCAGCCGTCGGGTTTAAATGGGCATAGGGATAAGAGATTCAAGGACGCACTTTCATTGGTTGTTGGATGCTGATGGGTAAAATCAAATGTAAGTGCCTTGCTTTCGGGCTTATATTTCTTTTTGCCTATCCAAATCCTACCTGTCTTTCATGTACTAACCCAAGTCCACGTGACCACTAAAGTCTTCCAAGCCCATCTGGCACCACCTCTGATCTCCCCACCCTGGGGCTCCTGGAGCACCTAAGGATCAGTAGATTGTAGAGCTTAGAGACTGCGATTCTCTACCATGAACTTAACATCTAATCTTGGTGGTGATGTGGTTGGGTTATCTTCTCATTTGACTTGCAAGCTCAGGCACTGTATGCTCTTTTGAAATCCCTCACAGCACTGCACATATTTTTGGAAAACAGACCACATTAGAGACCAAAGGCAAAAACAAATACCGTTCAACTGTTTCTAGTCTGTCTTCTTCTGGTAAGGCAGCAAGAATGGCAGGGACTTCTGCGGGAAGCATAACCGAATTCAGGGGATCACAGCTATGGAAAAATCACATAGGCAGTCAAGAATCAGTGATCACATTAGAAGTCTTGGGGTCTTTATATCATTTTCTAAGGCACTTTTACTTCATCACTGATGAGGCTTCTACTACTCTGTCTTCCCTCCTTCCTGAAAACACACTCATGGTTCCTGGGAGGCAAAGGTTGGGGGTGCAATAGACCCCAGCCCAACCCAGGAGAACATTGCCAAATAAGACATTTTCTGGAGTTTAAAAACAGAATCATAGATTTTTCAGTTGGTAGTGTGTAAAATCATATTATTTCCTGGCGTGGGCGCAGATAGTTTACTTTTTTTTTTTTTTTTTTTTTTTGAGACAGAGTCTCACTCCATTGCCCTGGCTGGAGTGAGTGTTGTGGCATCAGCCTAGCTCACAGCAACCTCAGACTCCTGGGCTCAAGCAATCCTCCTGCCTCAGCCTCCCGAGTAGCTGGGACTACAGGCATGCGCCACCATATCCGGCTAATTTTTTCTACATATTTTTAGTTGTCCAATTAATTTCTTTCTAATCTTAGTAGAGATGGGGTCTCGCTCTTGCTCAGGCTGGTCTTGAACTCCTGAGCTCAAACAATCCGCCAGCCTCGGCCTCCCAGAGAGCTAGGATTACAGGCGTGAGCCACAACGTCCGGCCCGATAGTTTACTTTTGTGCTTAGTATTTTCTCCCCACCTTTACATTCTTCCTTAGTCATTCTATTCAGCTTTAAATCTTCCTCTCCATCCTCTGATGTATTATTTGGTATTATAACTTCAGAGCTTTATATGAAAATTCTTGGATATTGAGGCTATTAAAGAATTGAGAGAGGGAGAAAAATATCTTTTTGTTTTAAAAGTTGGCAGCAGACTTTCGTTTCAAGAAGGGAGAACAAGGACTCACTTTTTTTGGTCCCAAAGCCTTCCTTATAAACCTTTCAAATGATGTCGAAGGAATAAAAACTGAACACCAACAGCCAAGAGAACAGGAGAAAGGACATCAGGGAATAAAAATCCTCAACAATTTTCTGGAATAAATTTCTAGAAGCTCGGAGAGTGCTGTCTCACGAACAAGAGCGAAGAATGACAGAGCCTGGAGCACACGGGAGGAGACAGACCTCCCAGCAGATGCCGGAAAGGCCTCGGGCTGCAGGCGAGGCGGGCGGCAGGAACGGCGACATGTGTGCGCATGTATGTCTTTCAGGTAAGACTTTTATCTTTGTTTAGTTATTGCACAAAAATGCACCTGCTTGCCAAGTGTGGAGGCTGGCTGGAAAAAAACCCAGAAAATGATAGCACCATGGTTTTTACAGATGGAAAAAAGGATGATGGTGGTATCTGTGAACTGACATAGCATGATTTTCAGGAGATATTAAATGAAAAAAGCAAATGCAGAAAAGCGTATCTAGAATGCCACTTTTCGTGCAAGAGAGAAGGAGAAATAAGAAAATATATACATTCTAGTTAGCATTACAAAGAGAAACACAGGAAGGATAAGTTAGAAGACCAAGCTGGTTACCTACCAGAGGTGGGAAATGGGAGGGAATGACTCTTTTCTGAGCATGCCCTTGTGTATGTGTGTGTGTGTGTGTGTGGTTTTCCTTCCACCCTGTCTGTAGCCCCACACCACCAGGACCCTCTTTTTGTATAGTTTTGAGTTTGGAAAAAAAATCATTGTTCTACATATTGAAAAATAAAATTAAGGCAATAAAAAAGGGAAATAAAAAGACTGAAAGCAAACTGAAACAAATAATAATATTTCACACAAATTCCATAACCACACTGGGCGTGGGGGGGAGAGACAGAGAGAGACATTGAAAGAAAGGAAGGAAGATAGGAAAGAAGAAATGAGAAGAGAAATAGAAGAAAGAGGAAGAAATAATTCAAGTAACTTATAAATGTAGTATTTGAATATATAACCATAGTCTTGGGTGGTTTGGCAGTAGGGGAGAACTACAAATAAATCTGAGCTCTTTTCACCTTGCGTGTTTATTAAAGTGGGTATGGGTGAGGCAATTTTGAAACAATTTTAGATATATTATAAAATGTATTAGAAGCCAGGGTTCTCACAGTGGAAGAAGGAGATACTGAACGGTGGAAAGCAATCAATAGCTCAATAGATATGGACTGAAATTGAGGATATTGGTGTGAATTTTTAATTTCTAAAATATGTACATGTATTTGTTGATATGAACACATATATACATATGTATATATATGTAAGTGTGCATGCATATTTATATGTACATTATATATGTGTGTGTGTATCCCTGACTTTGCTGAAAAGGCGAAGAAACAAAAACACCCCAGTAACAATGTGCACACCTAGCATCTAGATTTTGGTCTTTAATCCCATTTCCTACTAAAAGGAACCAGGGCCCCTACATCCAGAATTAGTTCTATTTACTGACTTCACGACAAAGAATCGAGGTTCTATTTGAAAATTCTACTGAAGCTTTAGAAGATGTGTAGTCAGAGGGGATTCCTGCTAAGAGGAGGGACTGAGGAGTTTAGAGGCTGGACCACTCTCCTGAGATCAGACTGGTCCGGGAAGATGAAACAGCAACAACCAAGAGTTTTTCATGAAACAAAACTAACCCAATGTTTAAATTCTGAGATCATGTTCCTCCTACATTTTGTGTTAATATTGTTTAAAATTGAAATGGTGATGACAGTAGGTGGTGGTTGAGCATTTTATTTGTTTTGTTTTGCTTTGTTTTAATGTCCTTACTTGACAAAGTAAAACTCTGACAATCCCAAGTCAGTTCCCAGAATTCTTCTGGACATTTCATTCATTTGTAAAATATGAAAGTCTAGGAACTGCTGGATCAGACAATTTCTTCAGTTGCTGTTGACACTCAGATTTCATGGAAGCACATAGTGACTTAACAAATTCTCACTGAATTTACCAAAGAATAAAGAAATTAATGAGCTGTTTCAATGATTATGAAAACAAAAATGACTTGCAAGAAATAAACAGCAAATAATTATGTTGCATGGTTTAACAATAAGCAGATAACTCTTAGGGGCAAAAGACATAAGGGAAACCTCATAAGTAATAGAATGTGATTTACTCAAGGGAAATGGCTACAAAATTGATGTATAATTAAGGAAGTTGTAGGAATTTGGTAAAGACTGAATTTTGTGTCTCTTCCAAAGTTCATATGCTGGAACCTAACCCCCAGTGTTATTTGGAGATGAAGCTTTTGGGAGGTGATTAGGTCATGAGTCATGAGTGTGAGGCTCTCATGAATGGGATTGGTGCCCTATAAAAGAAGCCCAAGAGAGCCCTGTGCCCCCTCTGCCATGTGAGGACACAGTGAGAAGACACGGTGTATGAAGCAGGAAGCGAGGCCTCACCAGACACCACATCTGCTGATGCCTTGAACTTCCCAGCCTCCAGAACTGTGAGAGATAAATTTCTCTTGTTTATAAACTACCCAGTCTGTGGCATTTTGTTATAGCAGCCTGAATAAGCCAAGACAGACTTTAAAAAAAGAATTATCCCTCTTATTTTCTGTTTTTAGAAATAAAAACATGAGCTAGAATCTTATATCCAGTGGAAATCCACGATAAGGAAATACAGAATCCTTTCTTGATTTTATGAGCTGTTGGGCAACTGCAGTTTATTTTGAAACAAACTGGCCCAATAGAGCGCTCAGGCATAGAGGCTGAAGTAACAACTCATGGTTGGGAAGTTTTCTGTAATTCATGTAGAATTCATGTTTAATTCATGGTAGCATAAGCCCGAGGTAACTGCACTCTGACTGCTTGTTGAAAGAACAGCCTCGGGAGATTTTTCCAAGGACATAGCTTTGAAAAAAAAATAGGATGCTTTTTCTTACTTCTGGAGACCTGTACGTGCTGACAGTGGGTGCACACAGGCAGCAGGTGGCCACTTCCCGCCTTCCTTATTTTGCTTATTCAATCTCCAGGAAGCATCCCAAACCCATCTCAGAAACTACTTTACTGATCACATGGGTCCATTTAGAGGTGACCTCGCCCCCAACAAAATGAGGCAGTTTATTGAAATGGTGACGGAGCATTGCCATCTGGTGGAGACAGAGCGACTGCAAGGTTCAGTGGACAGGTGTGGAGGGTAGAAGAGAAGGAAGCGTTATTAAGCATGCACCAGGCTCGACGCTCGATGCTTCACATAATTATTTTGCTTTAATCCTCACAACGACCCTGTGAGGACACCATCATCGCCTATGTTTCACATACAAGGAAATGATCGCTCAGAGGGCTTCAGTAATAAGTAACTTGCCCAAGGGCAGAGAGTGGCCACACAGCTGGCAAACAATGGAGGTAGGGCTTCCAACACCAAAGCTTCCCTTCTCTCTACAATGCCCCTTTCCCCCGATTGTGGAGATTTTAGAAGTAGGCTAAAAATGAAGAACAAAGATGCTGACTTTATTTTCAGATGGCAACGTGGTGGATGAGACATGGATGAACTAATAGGAAAGGAACTAATGTTTTTGAGCCCTGTCATGTCCCAAATCCCAGGCTGGATGCTTTCTGTTTATGTCATGCTAATCTCCAGGCAGAGGAGAACAGTAGCGGAGCACCAAGGAAATAACCCACCAGGACGGCACACGGTAAAGCCCCTGGACGGAAAGCTGTCCTCGGCTTAACTCAGGAAGCGCTTCTCAGGGAAGCTCTTCAATGAAAGCGATGAAGGAGGAAGCCACGTTAAGTGTTCTAGGGTCACAAACTGGATTCCAACTACCTCCTCAAATACCTGGGGGAGGGGGGCAGGTGGATGGGTAGAGTATGTGGAGTAGCCACACACCAGGTGAGCTCTTGTACTCCTGTCAAAATGTCAAGGCTGAGAAGGACCTTCTCAACAAACCAATCCCCTTGTCTTACTGACAAGAGGACAGGGCTGTGAGAGTGGCTGGGGATTGTGGTCGAGGCCATGTAGCTGCTCCTGGAGGCCGTGTGGCATTCCTGCTGAGTTTCTGAATCAGAGGACCCAGGATCTACTAGTGGAAGCTGGGTGGTGTAAAAAGATCACCGGCTGATCTTGGTTGGTGGCAGAGCTCAGGTGGCCTTGCCACTCTTGGGGCCATGACAGTGCTCTGCCACCTGGGGGCGGACTTCATTCTGGATCAGAGGATTTGAACAAAAGGTGACAACCAAGGACAATCATTTTGAGACACTGGTCACATTTGCTCACCAATAACTTGTATAGCTGTATATGGGCAATGGACTGAAGAAGCAAATACAAAGTCAAGGGCTCAGGAGTGTGCTACTGACTGGCAGAGTCTAAAGAAAAGGCCCCAGGCTACTTGTTTTATATCTTATGGCTCTAAAGAGTATTAAATAAGCAAATTAGCAAAAACGTAGTTACTCTACGTTTCTTCTTTTGCCGTCCCGCAATATTCTCATCTACAGTTCCGTGTCTGGAGCTGAGCTACAGGCCCTGCCTGGATGTCTGTGTGAGGACGCCATGGGGCTCACAGCGAACGCCAGGCTGTGACACGAGAGAGAGGTGGATCCTTTGGAATTGGATGTGGAAGCTGCAGAAGGTAACTTTGGCAACTAAAACATTTTAAAGATTGGCCGTGAATATTTCAGCTGAATTATACATATTGGTTGTCTACTTTTACTCAAGCATTGCCAATTAGCCACCTATGACATTACTTTCTTAAAAAAGTTTATCTGAAGATAATTTCGAAATATGAAAATCGCTTATGTATTACCACATTTCTCTGACAAGCGAAATGCCCTCATGCTTTAAAAGTATGGTTTGCCCAGTGCAGTGGCTCAGCCTGTATTCCCAGTGCTTTGGGAGGCCGACGTGGGAGTTCGACATCAGCCTGAGCAAGAGCGAGACCCCGTCTCTACAAAAATAGAAAAATCAGCTGGTCGTGGTGGCATGTGCCTGTAGTCCCAGCTACTCGGGGCACTGAGGAAGGAGGACCCCTTGAGCCCAGGAGTTTGACGCTGCAGTGAGCTACGATGACGCCACGGCACTCTAGCCCGGGTGACAAAGTGAGACCCTGTCTCAAAAAAAAAAAAAGTATGGTTTGACGTATTATTGGCATTTAACTTTTGGGGGTCATTGCCTCCGTAACCCGTGGGGCAAACAGGGGCGCCGTGCCTACCTCTGCGCGGCCTCCATCTTGGAGGTGTCGGGCATGGAGGAGAACACCAGCGACTGGAACTTCTTCCAGTGCATTACGCCGGGAATGATGTCCTGTAACGAAAGCCGGCACAGGGCTACCACACGGAAAGGAACTGCTTGGTGAGGTAAAGTCTAGAAACGACTCTTTTTCAGTCTTAAAAGGTTAGCTCTGATATTCATAGTTTCATTAAGAGTGACTGAATTTTTCTGAGGCAAAAAGGCAATTGCTCCAGCGAAGGGCATTAAACAACACAACTGAGAGCTAGAGACCAGGGAGAGGTCATTTCCTTGGCTTCATTAGGCACACAAGCAACACGTCCCGGGACGGAGGGACGCACAGTCTGCTTTGATTGTGAATGGGACGCCAAGGCACCACTCAGAGGGGCGGGCAGTTCGTAAGTGGTGCTCCAGGCAAGGGAGCCGCGTGCGCACCGAGCGGAAGGAGACGCTGCGAGGCCACCAGCTCGGCCGAGTGCAGGGTGAGAGGGGGTTGGCAGGTCACAGGGCCTTGCGGGCCAAGCTGATGAGCTGGAGCTGCTCCCGCAGAGGGCTTGGAGCAGGGAACGCCATGATCAGGTTTGTGTCTAAGGAAGCTCGCTGCGGAGGGCTGGCCGCGGCAGCGGTGGGCCGTGGGGTGGACTGCAGAGAGATGTGCGTCCTGCTCAGGAGGCAGACGGGGCATCCAGTGGTGGTTAGAAGTGGCGAATGAGGGATCCAGGACCACGTGGGGAACTGCACCAGTCCACAGAACAAAGAGGCAAGTCGGTGGCACAGGAAGAGGAGACAGTTTGGGGTGTGGTTGGCAGAAGTGGGGAGAGACAATGAGCTGAGTTAGGGGTGTATTGAGTTGGAAGGGCCTGAGGTTAATCCTCGAGAGGTGCTGTGAGATATTCAGGTCAGGTTGGTCACCTTGGGGGAGAAGGAATTCTTTGGAGCCCCTACTTTACTGTGCACGTGTCATGTCGCCCATTCTGATATTTCTACACCTGCTGGGGCCAAAGAAAGAGGACGTCAGACCAAGGGGTTACGCACACCATGTGAGCATTTTTACATGGTTGAAATATGAACATCAAGCATAGCCTTCAAGGGGAAATGAGAGAGAATGCTGGAAACAGGGCAGCAGGCAGCCTGAGAGGGCGGTGTGGACAGGACAAAGCCATGTTGAGTCTCCACCGCACCCCTTTAGGGCCGGCGGTACGAAGGCTGCTGTTCCCACTCTCGTTCTGCAGCTGTGGCTGAAAACCTTTGTCCAGCCGTGACCCTCTGTTTTTGTCCCCTGCCCCTCCCTGCAGCCCAAGGCCAGCTCTGCCAGTGAGGCTGGTGATGACATTACCATGTGATGGAGAAACTGCTTTTGGGTGAGAGAAATGCTGGACCCGCTGTGGCACTCTTTGGCGAACTTGTACTTGGGGTGAGAGCAGAGATGGTAATCTATCAAAGTTTCCACATAGGTCAGAGGTTGCATTACAGGAAATAATCCTGGGCTGGGATTCTGCAGAAGAGAGGAAAGAGAAGATTCCTTTTTGTTTAATCAGTTTCTAAGCCAGGCATAGGACAGGTGTCAGCTACTGTTCTCTCCGGCTCTCATTAGCACTAAAGATTCTGCAAGTCCATGTCAGTTAGTCTGGAAAAGAGAGCAGGACAGCAGAGGTGTCTTCAAGTGTTTTAAAATATCACAGTCATTCATAAATGTTGCTTTTCTGGTTTAAGAGCTTCATTACATACCATATGGATTTACTAAGCTCATGAAAACAAGTTTAACTGAAATCATAGCTTAAAATGGCTTCAAGTATTTGTTTCTAACTTTGATGAATTAGGGGGAATTACTAAATAAGCAACTGGTTTTAAAAATCCAGTAAGCTTCTGGTTTTGAAAACAAAAATAGCCCCTTAAAAACTACTTTAAAGAGAAGGCAAAAAAAGAGGATGACATTTGATATATCAGGAAATGTCAACATTTAACTTTGTTTTGGTAATGTGTTTAATTCAGGAAGGCTCCATTTGGATGTAGTATCTGGTTTTAAGGGAGATTTTGTTTTTTACTAATTGTCTAGCAGAACTAATGGAGACACAGTGCAATTATATTAAAATACTAAAATCTAAAGTCTTTTAATGTTCTTCCCAGGGCTTGCATAACAAAACCCTGCTCTTGTCCCCAACAACAACATAGATTCTTTCCCTCAGAGTTATTTAATCTCCGCTGTTTAAAAACCACTAACCTGAGACTTTGTTCTTTTTGCTTGTTTATATGATTTTTTTTAACAATTAAAGGAAACACAACTCTTCTTGGCTTATGAAAAGCAGTGGGCTACCACGGGCCTTCCTGTCCCCAGGCGCACATCCCAGAGGCTGTTTCTTTCCATTCTTTCTGGATTTTGTGACGCTGATGGCCACTATCCTAACTCTAAATAGTATGCTTATTCTTCCATTCCTTAATTCTCAACCTCAGACGGTATCAACGGGCTGATTATAATGCAAGATAAGGATTTTGCTTATGTACACCAATGCTCCTTCCAAACTTCTTCCTTCCAATTTTGAAAATTATGTTTTTCTTTTTAGAACAATTTATTTAATACAATGTTCTGCTGCTGGTTACCTTTGTGACTTGAAATGGTGCACTTATACCTCTATTTCTTGTTTGATCATCTTTGGTTGAGTATTTCAACTTCCTTCAGGTGAAATGAAAACACCGTCGTTCTTACCCTTTCCTGTATCTTTCCTTCTCTCTTCCACAATTTCACTTTTATGTTATTGAGGTTGTTACCATTCACCGTCTGGAATCACAACCTAGGCCTTCATGCAGTGTTCACAGTGTGTCTCTGAAAGTTGAAAACTAATACATAACATTTACTTTGCCTTAACTGTATGAATACACTTCTCTGCCAGGCCAATTAGAGGCTTGAATTACAGATTTGTCTGTATATATGTGTGTGTGTGTGTGTGTGTGTGTGTGTGTGTGTGAAGGTTCAATATCATGACTTGTGGGTCACTGTTATAGAAGAGTTCTAGTATCAAGGCCAAATGGATTATACTTTTTAATTTTTCATTAACTCTTAAAACTATGCCAAATTTTAATTTGGTTTCCTATTTGGAGCACATACTGATTTTTAGTTGATTTTTCCCCCTGGAGTTTATAATTAACTTTTTTTTGCTTGATGTGCCTTTATAAAATCTTTGAGTTCTTCCATCCTCAACTCCACTGTCAGTGCCTGGAGCCCAGCCTTGCCCAGACACCTGTCTCCCAGAGCCCTCCCCCTTGCCTCCTTCAGGCTGAATGCAACAGAGATCACTCGGTGCTTCACTGTAGTGCCTCGCTGGTGGTAACCAGCACAGCAGTTCTTTCCTTTTCTGTCTCTTTTCTTAAGGTCTCCTAATTCTTTGTTTTACTGCTGCATTGAGGTATAACCGATACACAATAAACTACACATATTTAAAGTGTGTAATTTGATATGTTTTGACATGTTACACCTGCAAAACCGTCAGCACCATAAAAATAACGAACGTTTCCATCACCCCAAAGAATTATCTTGTGTCCTTTGTCATCCCTCCATCCTCACGTCCTGCCCCTCCATACCCATCCACCCAACCCATCTATGGCAGCCACTAATCTGCTTTCTGTCTCTACAGATGACTTTAGATGTTCTAGACTTTCATATAAATGGAACATTACAGTATGTGCTCTTTTTTGCCACAGTTCTTTTACTCAGCATAATTATTTTGAGAATCCTCCATGCTGTTACATATATCAAGAGTTCGTTCTTTTCTATTACTGAAGAGTATTCCATTGTATGGTTATACAACAATTTGTTTATCCATTAATCTGTTGATGGGCACTTTTTACCTGTTTTGGGAACATATGAAACTGCTATGAATATTCTTGCACAAGTCTTAGGATTCCATTTATCTTGGATTAATACCTAGAAGTGGAACGGTTGGAACATATGGTGGGTGTATGTTTACTACTAACTTTGTAACTTTGTAAGAAACTGCCAAACTGTTTTCCAAAGTAGTTGTACCATTTTACATTTCCACCAGCAATCTTTTTAATTTTAGATATTCTAACAGAGGTATCTCATTGTGGTTTTAATTTGCATTTTGTTAATGATGCATTATGCCTTATTGTATGCATATTTGCCATCTCTATATATTCTTTGGCGAAGTGTCTGTTCAAATCTTTTGCCTATTTAAAAAATAAATTCTGAGAATTTTTTTTTAATAAAGAGAGGGTCTCTCTCTGTCTCCCAGGATGGAGTGCAGTGGCATGATCATAGCCTACTGCAGGCTCGAACTCCTGGGCCCAAGAGACTTTCTTGCCTCAGTCTCCTGAGTAGCTGGAACTACAGAAATGTGCCACCACATCTGGCTTGAGAATTTTTTAATAAATTATTTTATTTTATTTTGGTAAGAACACTTACCATGAGATATATTCTTTTAACACATTTTTATTTTTATTTTTTATTTTTTTTTTGAGACAGAATCTCACTCTCTTGCCTGGGCTAGAGTGCTGTGGCGTCAGCCTAGCTCACAGCAACCTCAAACTCCTGGGCTCAAGCGATCCTCCTGCCTCAGCCTCCTAGGTAGCTGGGACTACAGGTATGTGCCACCATGCCTGGCTAATTTTTTCTATTTTTAGTTGTTTGGCTAATTTCTTTCTATTTTTAGTAGAGATGGGGTCTCGCTCTTGCTCAGTCTGGTCTCGAACTCCTGAGCTCAAACGATCCGCCCACCTCAGCCTCCTAGAGTGCTGGAATTACAAGCGTGAGCCACCGTGCCCAGCCCCTTAACACATTTTTAAATGCACATTATTATTGGCCTAAGAAGAATGTTGTACAGTAGATTGCTAGAGCTTATTCATCTTTCCATACTGAAACTTGTGCTGTTTCTTAGTCGCTTGGTAACTTACCACTTCCCTCTTCCCTCAGCTTCTGACAACTACTCTTTGTTTCTGTGAATCTACGTTAAATACCTTATATAAGTGGAATAATACAGTATTTGTCTTTCTATGACTGACATTTCACTTAGTATAATGTCCTCAAGCTTCATCCATGTT
Organism: Avahi laniger; assembly: GCA_963575035.1. Classification (NCBI taxonomy): domain Eukaryota; kingdom Metazoa; phylum Chordata; class Mammalia; order Primates; family Indriidae; genus Avahi; species Avahi laniger. The sequence continues at coordinate 25,014 of CAUYSK010054531.1, forward strand.
GTTGCATATTACAGAATTTCCTTCTTGTTAAAAGCTGAATAGTATTGCACTGTCTGAGTATACCATACTTTTTTATCTTTCATCCATGGATGGACATCTAGGTTGTTTCCACATCTTGACTGTTGTGAATGGTGCTACAATGAACCTAGGAGTGTCAATATCTCTTGGATATCCTGATTTCAATACTTCTGGATAAATGGATTGCTGGATCATATGGCAGTCCTATATTTAATTTTTTGAGGAACCTCTGTACTATCTTCCATAGTGGCCACACCAATTTGCCTTCCTACCCACAGTGTATAAGTGTCCCAGTTTCTCTACATCTTTTCCAACACTCGTTGTCTCTTGTTTTTTTGGTAATAGCCTTCCTGACAGGGGTGAGGTGATAGCTCATTGTGTTTTGATTTATATTTTCCTGATGATTAGTGATGTCAAGCATTTTTTCACATACCTGTGGGCCATTTGTAAGTCTTCTTTGGAGAAATGTCTACTCAAGTCTTTAGCCCCTTTTTAAATTGGGTCATTAGTTTTTTTACTGTTGAGTTGGAGAAGCTCCTTATATATTTTGGATATTAACACCTTGTCAGATATATGGTTTACAAATATTTTGTTCCATCCCACAGGTCACATTTTCATTCTATTGATTGTTTCCTTTGTGAGTTTTGAGAGTTTTTTAGATATTCTGGATACAAGTCCTTTATCAGATGTGATTTCCGAATATTTTGTCCAAGTATGTGACTTATCTGTTTATTTTCTTAACAATGTCTTTAGGAAACCCAAAATTCTTGATTTTGACAAAGTCCAATTAATCTATAATTTTTTCATTTATGGATTGTGATTTTGGTGTTGTATCTAAGAAATCTTTGTCTAAACCAAGGTCAACAAAGATTTTCTCCTATGTGTTTTCTTGAAGTTTTATAGTTTCAGGTTCTATATTTAGGTCTGTGATCCCTTGTGTATATTAATTTTTATAAAGGTACTGATTGAAGTTCCTTTATTTTTACTTATTTTAATTTTGTTGAATAGATATCCATATGTTCTAGCGCTATTTGTTGAAAGATTATCTTTTCTCCAGTGAATTATCTTTGACTTTTTTCAAAAATCAATTGACCATGGATGTATGAATGAATATATTTATGTATCCTCTATTCTGTTCCGTTGATTTGTTTATTTTTATACCAGCATCATGCTGTCTTGATTATTGTAGCTTCACAATAAACTTTAAAGTCAGGTAGCATAAGTCCTTCAATTATGTTCTTCAGAGTTGTTTTGGATATATCTGAGTTTCCATAAAAATTTAAGAATAAGCTTGTCAATATCTACAAAAAGAAAAAAAAAACCTACTTGTTTTTTTATTGGAATTGTGTTAAGTTTTTAGATTAATTTGGAGAGAATTGATCCCTTAACAATATTAGATATCACAATCCACCAACATGGTATATTTCTCCCTTTATTTAGGTCTTCTTTGATTCCTCTCAGCAATGTTATATGATTTTCGATGTATCAGTCTTTTACATTTTTGTCATATTTATCCCTAATGTTTCATATTTTTGATGCTATTATTAAGTGATATGGCTTTTAAAATTTCAATTTCAGCGTGTTTGTTGTTAGTATATAGAAATATAACTGATTTTTGTATGGTGATTCTGTGTCCTGTAACCTTGCTAAATTCACTTAGTTTTAGTAGTTTTTTTTTTTTTGTAGATTTCATTGTATTTTCTATATAGACAATAATTTTGTGAATAAAGACAGTTCTATGTCTTGTTTTAGAATCTGGGTGTATTTTGTTTACTAATATTTTTCTTGCCTTGTTGCATTGGCTATAGTTACAATCTTGAATGGAATTAGTAAGAGCAGACATCCTTGTCTTATTTCTGATCTTAGGGGAAAAGACATCCATTTATCATTCCATTTGGTATTAGCTGTAGGTTTTAAATAGATACCCTTTATCAGATTGAGAAAGTTCCTTTCTATCCCTGACTCGCTGAGAGTGTTCATCAGTAATATATGTCAGATAATTTTTCTGTACCTATTGAGTTTTTTCCTTTTCAGTCTGTTAATATGCTAATTATATTGAACTTTGAATGTTAAACTAATCTTATATTCCTAGCACAAGCCCCTACTTGCTTATGATACATTATCATTTTTACATACTGATAGATTTGATTTGTTAAAATTTTGTTACAAATTTTTACATCTGTGTTTATGAAGGACATTGGTCTGTTCTTTTCTCCTCCTGTAATGTCTCTAAGACTTTGATGTCAGAGTAACATTAGCTTTTAGAATGAGTTGGGAAGTAGTTCCCATTCTTCCATTTTCTGGAAGAATTTGTGTAAATTTGTATTATTTCTTCTTTAAATGTTTGACAGAATTCCCCAGTGAAGGCATCTGAATCTGGAGGTTTCTTCACGGGAAGGTTTTTAACCAGAATTCAATTTATTTGATATAGAGCTATTTGGGTTATTTGTCTCCTCTTGAATAAGATTTCATAGTTTGTGCTTTTTAAGGAATTTGCACATTTAACTTAAGTTTTCAAATTTACTGACAAAAGTTTTTTATAATATTAACTTATTATCTTTTTAATATCTGTAGAATCTCTAGTGATGTCACCTTTCTCATTCCTCACATTGGTAAATTTGTATCTTTTACCTTTTTTCCTGATCAGTTGGGATAGAGGTTTATCCATTTCATTGATCTTCTCAAAGAACCTATTTTTTTTCTATTTTCTGTTTCATTGATTTTCAGTCTGATCTTTATTGTTTCCTTTCTCTGCTTAGTTCAGTTTCATCTGCACTTCTTTTTCTAGTTTCTTAAAGGGGTCACGTAGGACATTAACGTGAGGCTTTCTTCTTTTCTAATGTAGGAGTATAGTGCTATAAACTTCCCACAAATTTTTTGTTTTCATTTTCATTCTCTTAACAATACTTTTTAATTTCTCTTTTGATTTCTTCTTTGGCTTACATGTATATATTATATATAATTAGAAAAGATCATAAAGTTATTTTTTATTAAAAAAATGCAGAAATTGTTAAAAGACAGAAACAGTAATATTCTCCCAAAAATAAATGCCGGCAAATAATTTCAAAAGTGAGGTATTGTTTAACACTTGAAATTCCAAAAAGAAAAAAATATTCCAAACTAATGCTTCTGTTTTCTTATAGAGTAATTGCTGGAAGGAACATAGAACATAAGACTTTCGCCAACTGTTACTTACAAAAATATAAAGCGGATCATAATCTGGAGACGTGGCTAAGGCCTCAGGTGGTTTCATGCTCAAGACTGAGGTCTTGCCAGAGAGCTCAGAAGTGGAGTCCTGTTTTGGAAGGGCTATGATGGTGGTGACTTCATCCTATACAAGGACCAAGAGCAGCGTGTTAGTCTTGATGCTGGGATTAGAGGGGAAAAATGAGAGGGATGCTCGAAGGTGGGATGTGTTACCTCAGCTCCTTGCTTCAGAGCTCGAGCAAGCTTCTGAGGTCTGTAACTTGTTGAAGATCCATAGATGGAGAATGGCTGATACCTCTTAATTTTATATTGTTGAGGAACCTGAAGTGAAAGAAGATTGAATATCCTTAAAAACCGGTTACCATTCTCAACAACAGCATTTCTGAGCTGCCTGATGGCAAAAGTAAAACAAGCACCGGGTTGTAGCCATGAGACTGTAGCGAGTGCTCGTCTGTACCAGCACCGGACAGACTTTAGCGCAAGTCCTGAGCCCTGCTTGGGTTTTAGTACATATAAGCATTCGTGATTACTCGACCAACCATATGGCTTAACTATAAAAATATAACAAAATATTTTTATTTTCAGAAACAGCAGTGGTCATACACCTCAAGAAAGGCTGACTGATTTTTGTTTACTTCATCTTGTGTTTCTTCTTCAAGCTTCTAATATATGTAGTTTAGATGGCTTCGCTCCTGTATGGGTAATGTGTGGTATATCCACAGAGTAAAGACCCTAGTTTCCATAAGCTATATTAGAAAAAAAGAATGTGTTGTACCTCCCACATACCATAAAATAATGGTAGAAAAGTCCACACAGTATGCTACATGGTATATTCCATAATAGAACAAAATTAATAAAATAGTGCAATTCCACTTCAAGAATTTGTTTTCACTTCATAAGAAACTCAATTGATTAATGCTATATAACAGAACTGACCTGCAAATTGAAGAAAGAATAACCCTGCTTGATTTGAACTTCTGAAGGTTTAATGGGGACTGGTCCAAGGCCATCAGGAGCCTAAAATGTGAAAAATCAAAAAAAAAAAAAAAAAAAAACAGATCATCAACACTGAGCAAAAGTGGTTATGCTTCTATTTCCACTATCTTTTGAAACATTATAACGACCAGTTTTGCTCTCAAAGCAGCCACCCTTCCCATGACCACAGTTGCTACTTGATCTAGCGGGTATGAAGGCAGCCCTGGTCATCTCCTTTTTTACATCTCTTAGTAGATGTTTTTTGGGGTCTTTTTTTCCCCCTACTGTTGTGGAAGCTGCAATGTGTCACCCAGACTCCCTTTCAGGCTTGAGGGACTTAGTCCTCCAGCTAGGAGTTCTTTGAATAGAAATAACTCTTCCGTCGGCCCTCTTCAGCGATTGCCTTGGCTAAAGGGAGCTGCCTCAGTCAAGGTCATGTGCCCCTCCCGGGCAGTTGCCTCCAACGACAAGTTGAAGCCAAGGTACAAATGCCAGGTCCTCTCACCCTATGCCGGCTTCAGAGCTCCTTATCAGCCCAGGGAAGGCCTTCGTTGAGATGGATTGAAGACCTACTTCTCTCTCTGTCCAATTGTCCCCTCTGCTTGCCTTCCATAGGTGCTAATCCCCAAAGCGCTAGCTAATATACTGCCCACATGCTAATCTGCCTAGACATTCAGAGAACCTGGAACAGTGCCTGGCATATGATAGGCACTCAATAAATACCATACTCCACCTAATCTAATACAACATCATTAAATTAATATGATGAAATGTTAATATGCCATTGATTATAAGACATTTCCCAATTACAAGGATGCTAAATGTAAAAAAAAGTGCATGTTAGAAGTGATGAAATACAGTATTTATGGAATAAATTAATACATTCTTTTTTAATAGGCAAGAATGCTGAGCACTCCATTTTCCAACAGCCCTAAGCAGTGGAGAAGTCTTTGTAGTGCTAACTAAAATATTAAATGAAATGTATAAGCTTTGGACTATTCAAAATTAATGAGGTGGGCTCCACAGCACAGTGATCTCTTCCCACCCCATCACCTTCTTCACCCCATTAATTACTGAGTAGATAAATACTGAGTCAATAAATACTGACTATTGCTCAAAAATCACAGATTCATTATTTCCTAGGAACTAATTGTTCTGATCTTTTAAGTCATGTATTGAAAGCAGAAAACACAAAATTTCTAAATTCAGTCCTGTAATTCTTAAGTATATTAACCTACAATACTTAACAAATATTTTAGGATGTGAGTAGTAAGTTAATTCTTGGAAATCAAAAAGTTATTTTGATGTACTCGTATGTTTATCACAGCACAACTCACAATCGCAAAGATATGGAATCAACCTAAGTGCCCATCAACTGATGAGTGGATAAAGAAAACGTGGTACATATATAGTACTACATAGTGGTACATGTGTAGTACTACTCAGCGATAAGAAAGAGTGAAATAACATCTTTTGCAGGAACTTGGATAGAACTGGAGGCCATTATCCTAAGCGAAGTAACTCAGGAACAGAAAAATAAATGCCTCATGTTCTCCCTTATAAGTGGGAGCTAAACTCTGGCCACACAAGGGCACACAGAGTGGTGTAATGGACACTGGAGACTCCCAAGGGGGGAAAGTGGGGGGTGAGGGATGAAAAACCTGTGCGGTACAATGTACACCACTCGGTTGTTGGGAACACCAGATGTCCAGACTCCACCATTATACAGTATATACATGTAATGGAATTCAACTCATACCCCCTAAATCCATTAAAAAAGAGAGAGAGAATAAAGAATGAAGAAAATTATCTTGCATGTGCACTTACAATATTGATAAGCACACTTTTTATTACTAATGGCGTGAACTTGAGCAACATTTTATTGCTGGCTATGTGACTTTGTGCCTCAGTTTCCTCATCTGTAAAATAATAACCCTATCACATAGATTTGTTGAAGATTAAATGAGGTGATACAACTGAAACAACTGAAGCACTTAAGATGCTGCCTAACTCGCAGTAGTGCAATGTAGGGTTAACTATCATTTTCATTGTAATGCATCATTGTGCCCACGAGTGAGAGAAAGAAAGAAACAGAAGTGGCTCGTGAGTCTGACGGGCTAGATTATCAGATTCTGGAGCCATATTCGCTCCTTCCTAGGTCAGGCCCCGACCTAGGGGCTGCCCTTCTCTGGCCCCCTATTTGCCCAGGAAGCAGAAGGGCTCAGTTGAGCAGAACCTGCCTTTCCAGACCAGGCTGGGCCCTCTTGGGTCTTCTGTCTGCCCTTGTGCTCTCAGGTGGGGTCCCAAGGTGGTCGGGCGGGGCTCAGTGTTCATGCTGGGTTCCAGGCTGGGCAGGACCCAGCCCAGGTTACCAGCGAGCTCTGCGCAGGTTAGGTGCTGGGCAGACGGCTGGAGATGCTGCCTGGCTTAGCACTGATCACGATTCCTTCGGCACAGGCCTCCCTTGGGTGCTCTTGGAGGAGGTGAAGGGATGAGGCTGAGGCAGGGTTTGCCTTGGTATCTGCCCAGCCACCATCTGCCCCTGCCTGCCCCCTGCCTCACAGCCAGACGACACCTACCAGGTCGTTGGAGGCCTGAGGAGGACTGTGGGACGGGTACTCGAAGGGCAGCACCTCCTTGGGCGACACGGAGAACCGGCTGCAGTAAGCATCCTGACTGACCCACTGCAGCGGGAATTTAGAGGAATTCTTGTCTGCGGGTAACAAAAGAGAATTTTAGGGGGTTCTCAAAGTATTTTCATGGGAAACCACCATCTATAGTTACATATATTCCATATACCAACTAGTGGGGGTTTGCCACATGCCTTTTCAAACAGAGTATTTGTGTTTATATAGATATGTATATATTACTATGTTTACTATTCCCATTGCTACTTACCTCAATCTCTTCTCCAATTTTTTGTTTTTTATTTATTTATTTTTTTGAGACAGAATCTCACTGTGTTGCCCAGGCTAGAGTGCCGTGGCATCAGCCTAGCTCACAGCAACCTCAAACTCCTGGGCTCAAGCGATCCTCCTGCCTCAGCCTCCCAAGTGGCTGGGACTACAAGCATGCGCTACCATGCCTGGCCAATTTTTTCTATATATTTTTAGTTGTCCAATTAATTTCTTTCTAATTTTTAGTAGAGATGGGGTCTTGCTCTTGCTCAGGCTGGTTTCGAACTCCTGAGCCCAAAACAATCTGCTCGCCTCAGCCTCCCAGAGAGCTGGGATTACAGGCGTGAGCCACCGCGCCTGGCTCAATTTTTAAAAATTTTGCTTTATTTTTACTTCCAAAAAACTCTGTTTCCTAATTAAAATATAATATCTTGGATGAATTCAGTAAAGAAAAAGGTTAAAGAAGTATACGAAGACATTTTACAGATACACATAATTCATAGGTAAATTTTACAATATTTTGTAAAGAAGAGTTTCTTTATTAGAAACTTCAATACCAGAAATAAAAATAATATAGGAGGAAAACATCATGAAAATGCTATATAATGTTTTGAAAAACAAAATGCACATCTGGATGGTGGTGGAAAGGCAGAGAGGAGTGTGGTTGCTGCTCAGGGAGGAGGGGAAGCCTGAGCCAGGCTCGGGGGCTTGGGCCAGGGAGGGAAGAAGGGTCCGGAAGGAGTAGGGCCTGCTTGTGCATCTGCACATGAGCCGCAGATTGCAAATATATATATGGTGAGAAGATGGTGACATATATGGCTTTTGGGCTCCCAGAAGCTACTGAGAGTGGGCCTCCAACTGCCCCAGCCAACCTGGCACCAGAGGACTGGAATTTCTTTAAATAGCAAAGACAGTAAGAGAGTATAAAGCTTAATGTGCAAATACTAGGCTGGGAAAACACCCGATTCAGCCGATCAATCAGGATAAATGATGACTGCCCTAGTCTCTCTGGTGACAAGAGGAAGCAGAGGGCACAAAACAGGAGGTCGCACTATGGCCAAACTTCACAGACATCACAGCGTGGTCTGGGGCTGTCCAGGAATTCTGGCCACACCTGGCACGGAGATCTGCTTCATGTCACATGACAGGCTGAGTGAAGGCACCCGAAGGTGTCTCTATCCCATGCCCTGGGACCCACGAGTATGTTACCTTCCACAGTAAAAGGGACTCTGCAGATGTGATTAAGTTAAGGATCTTGCGATGGGGAGATTATTCTGGATTCTCCAGGTGGGCCCTGTGTAGTCACAGGGGCTGCATAAGAGGGAGAGAGGAGCATCGGAGTTAGAGAAGGAGATGTGACGACTGAAGCAAAAGGTTAGAGTGGTGGCCAGGGGCCTGGGGCCAAGGAGTGCAGGTGGACTCGGAAGCAGGAAGGGGCAAGGAAACGGGCTTTCCCCAGGACTCCAGAGGGAACGCAGCCCTCTGACCTCCAGAACTGCAAGATAACAAATCCATGTTGTTTTAAGCCGTGAAGTTTGTGTTGATTTGTTACAATCGCAGTAGGAAACCAACACGTGCAATTTATAAGGACACTTTATTTCTACATAGCTACGTTCATTATATAGCTATGTTCATTATAAAGAAACCTCACGCTCAGAGGAGCGACCAGTCTCGGCATCGCTGTATGTTGCAGCCACACTTTACCTTGTTCTGGTGATTGTTTTGCTTGACCGATCTTTTTCATTACACTCTCTCTGTGTATTTTACGAATAGCAGTCAGCATATTGTGTAATCGTCGCTGAATAATGACCTGGAATTGGAAAGTGTAATGATTTCAAATTATTAATTGATACGTGCTCATTTTGGTATTCAAGCTAATTCACTTTCTTTGACCACAACTAAGGGCTGAGACAACCACTGTAAATCAGAATTCACAGGGAAAATGGCACACTGCCCTAGACCGAGGCCATGGGCACGTCAAGGTCTGGGCAATGTTGATTTGCCTGAATACAAAAAAGACCAGGTTGTCATCTGGCCTTGTCCCACCCAATTTATGAGGCTGGATTTTCTCATAATTTCAGAGTGGAAAGAATGACTAGTTCCACATCCTTTCTTCTAGATATATCTGAATAGTAATGCAACTTCTGTGCTATTTTCAGAGTTGAAGGACAAACTACATGGGTGATTTTGTAGCACTAGGGCATGGATTACGGGCAATGCCAACTGCATACCACTGGGCTTTGCAGTCGGAGGGGATGCTACTGCCCGAAAGTGCTCCTGTCTCCAAGAGCACTTCTCTCCACTCCACTCTGTGAAGGGCTCTTTCACTTAACAAGTATTATGAAGCAGTTACTCTGTGCTCAGCTCCATCCCAAACACCAGAGATACAGTGAGGGGCAAATAAACATCCTGCCTGCACAGAGCTCACACGCCGAGGGTGTTCGTGGGGAGCTGGGGCGAGAGGACAATAAAAAGCTACACGACCAAACAAGATGAACGCCATGAAGAAAATAAAATGGAGCAAATGCGAGAGGGTGTACGACTGAAGGGCTGGAAGGGGGGCTCTGCCCGCGCACGCAAGGATAATGAGGGAAGGCCACTGGGAGGTGAGGTTCGAAGTAAGACTTAAATGACGAGGGGACAATGATGTAGAGATCTTGGCAGGAGAGTTCTGAGCAGAGGAGCCAGCCCGCACAAAGATCCTGATGCAGGAACAAAGGAGACATGCCTAGGGAGACAGAGAGAGATCCAGCGTGGCATGGTAGCCTTGATAAAAATTGTGCATTGAATTCTAATTGTGATGGGAAGTCTTTTGGCATTTGGCAGGGGAGGGGGACTGTCATCTGTAAGCTTTTCAGATACTACTCTGGCCGCTGCGCGGGGACTGGAAGCAGGGACCCCCGTGGCAGTGGTCCAGGCAAGAGGTGCTGGGGGCCTGGGCTGTGGCTGTAGCTGGGGAGATGGCAAGAAGTCACTAGGCTGGGGGCATACTGGCACATAAAACTGACAGCACTTGCTGTGGAGTGTGAGGAAGACCTGAGTCATCACTCGGAACAAAGCAAGTCACTGCTGACACCCCTCTTTTTAAGCCGGGGGCTTGCTGCAGAAGCGGTAAGGTGGCCTCACTAGTGGCACGCCAGCCTGGCCAGTCTCTTGCTATTGCCGCCCATTGTCAACGGCCATGCTTTCCTCTCTCTGAGCACAGCTGTGTGCTGCCTCTTTCTACGGCTTTCTTCCTTAAGCCAAGCATCTTGCGGCTGCTCCTGCTCTGCACATATGCAGAGACCGCCCAGGGACACTGGCTCCACAGGACCTCGGAGGCTGGTAAGTACGTGGCCCGATGCAGTGAACTCTGCCCCCCTCCACCTAGACGGTCACCAGTCCAGGTGAGAGGACCACCTGAAAGACGAGCTGTGACATCAACTTTTGGAGTCCTTTACACATATTCACTCATTTAATCCTCACAACACTGTGAGACAGGTCTCATTACTATTATCTTCAGTGTTCACATGAGGAAACTAAGGCACAGAGGTTATGTAACTCGTTCAGATCAGAAAGCTCCTAGGAAGCGGCAGCAGAAATTGGTGCAGGCAGTCTGGCTCCAGAGCCCAGGTCTTAACGGCTGCTCAAGGTGTGGCCCTGCCAACCAGGGGAGCCGTACTCGAGTGGCATGGATGAGAGATCTGTAGGCAGCATAAGATGCAAAAGGCACTGAGGAGATCCCTGAGTGCTAAAGCTTGGAAGGATTGTTTCTTACAGGAAAAGCAGACTTGAGCTGGCGCAAAGACACACATGGGCCCATGGAGAGGAGATAGAGAGGCATTTTAGTTGAAGGGCGAGGAGCAGAAACACAGGTTGGTGGTCGGGAACAAGAATGATGTGTTTGGAAGAAGATCAGGACTAGGACAACGTAGAGCTTCAGTCCCCAACGCCTGGGCCCAGGACTGGGATAGGTCCATGGCCCATTAGAACTGGGCTGCACAGCAGGAGGTGAGCAATGGGTGAGCAAGCAAAGCTTCATCCGTATTTACAGCCGCTCCCCGTCGCTCACATCACCGCCTGAGCTCCGCCTTCCCTCCTCCCCTAACCCTTGTGGAAAAATTGTCTTCCATGAAGCCAGACCCTGGTGCCAAAAAGGTTGGGGACTGCTGATGCAGAGGATGGTGGGAAGCTGGAGAGGTATGGCTACAGCTAGTCGTGGGGTCTCCTTACACCCCTACTGGCATTAGAGGCTCACAAGTGTTCATTTTATCCTGATAACAGGAAGGCACTGGAGGCTAGAAATGTGCTCGGTGGAAGAGCAGGGTGAGGGTGAGAAAGCCAGGGCAGGGAGATGACACCTTTGAAGGGCAAACCATGAGCTTGGCTGCTAAGGAAAATATCCCCCAGGAATTCTCAATTGTTCTCTCTAGAAGTAACTGATCAATATCCCATTATTCTAGAGAACAATTCCACTCCTAGGTACATATTCCCAAGAGAATTGAAAACATATGTCCACAAACGTGCACACAAATATTCATAGCAGCATTATTTGTAGTAGCCAAAAGGTGAAAACAACCCAAACATCCATCAACTGATGGACAGTTAAAGAATATGTAGTCTATCCAAACAATAGACTATTATTCAGCCATAAAAAGGAATGAAGTACTGATACATGCTAAAGCATGGACAAACCCTGAAGATACGTTAATAGAAAAAAGCCAGTTACAAAAGGCCACGTGTTGGTTTTTTTTAATTTTTAATTTTTTTAGAGACAAGGTCTGGCTATGTTGCCTGGGCTGGAGTGCAGTGGCTACTCACAGGCGCAATCCACTGCTGATCAGCACAGGAGTTCCGACCTGCTCCACTCCTGACGTGGGTCAACTCACCCCTTCTTAGGCAAGCTGGTGGTCCCTGCTCCTGGGAGGTCACCATATTGATGTCGAGCACAGTGTGGACACCTGATCGGCATAGCGCACTGTGGTGCAGAATTCCTGGACTGAAGTGATCCTCACCCGCTAGAGTACCTGGGACTAGAGGCACCTGCCACCCCACTCAACCGCATGTTTAAAGTGATGGATATGGTAATTACCCTCGTTTGGTCATTATACAATGTATACATGCATTGAAACATCACACTGTCCGCAATATATACAATTATTATGTGTGGATTATAAATTTAAAAATTAGTTTTTTTTAAAAAGGCCACTTATTGTATGATTCCATTTATATAAAATGTCCAGAGCAGGCAAATCCATAGAGACAGCGAGTAGATTAGTTGTTGCCAGGGCTGGGAGAAGGAGAGGTGGGGAGCGACTGCTAATGGGTACTGAGTTTCTTTTTGAGGTGACAAAAATGTTCTAAAATTAGATAGTGGTGATGGCTGCTCAACTCTGAATACACTAACAACTAGTAAACTGTGCACTTTACAAGGGTGAATTTTATGGGCTGTGAATTGTATCTCAATAAAGATGTTATAAAAAACCCATTGCTTGATTTCCTGTGCTGATGACCAAACAAATCAAAATTTCGATCTGGTGCTGAGACTTACCTTGCGTGCTACTTGTTGAAACCGTCTTTGTGCCCTGAACCTGTTGACCCAGGTATTATTAATGAGTGGATCAAAATTAGGATGAAATTCCTTGATTTTCTGTGAATATAAAATATAGGCACATCTTATATTTAAATTTTAACTCCTGGAATTTAATACTATTTAACTCCTGGCATTTAATAAAAATGTTTTAGAATTTTAACCAAAATCAAGTTATTACTTGTTCTGCCATTTAGTTAGCATTTATTAAGCACTTTTAGTGTACACAGCATTATAGGGAATAAATACTTCTTGAGTTGGGGGCCAAAAGCGAAAGACAAGATTTGGGTTTAAGAAACTTATAGTCTAGTTAGATAAGCTCAAGCAAACACATGCGACCCCAAAGAAGAAGAAAGTCCCAGAGAAATCAATCCCATGTGGCAGGCGCTGGCACTACATCCAGAATTGAGAGTAAGCTGTGAGATGCCCCGGCTGGGAAGGAGGACAGCCTAGCTCAGCCCTGCACGCCCTGGGCACCGGTGCGCGTGGTCAGTAAATGCTGAGGAGGAAAGGGTGCCCGGGGGTGTAGTGAGGTCAGCCAGAGCCTCAGGCACTGAACGTTCTTGACGGGGAAACAACATGAAGACAAAGGCATCAGAAATGCGTGAGTCTTACACTGGCGTTCGCAGTGAGCTGCAGAGGAGAGGGAGGAGGAGCAGGTATATGAACAAAAAACCTATTGGATTAGGCCTGGGTGAGACATGAAGGTTGGACTCCAGGATGGCTTTGCAGAATAGCTAATTGCCAAGACTGTGGCCAGATTAAATGTAGGGGAACATAATTCAGATACGGCAAACTCAGCAAAGAAAAGTGAGAATGATAGAGACAGGGAGATTAGGAAGAATTTTTTTCATTGTTAAAATTAAAAATTGGAGTTTGAGCCAGAAACTATTACATGGCAGAGGAGATGCAGGTGGAGGGGCTACTGTCTTCAGTTCACATTTGAGGACACTAAGGGACCACGGCTAAGAGGCCTGTCCCAGGTCCCCATATCTGTCATAGAGCTGGGACCAGGACTCTGGCTTCTGACTCCTGGTTTTGTCTCCTTTCTACCAAGGGAAGGGGAGTGAACAGAGGTCCAGGAGCCACCTTGAGGATCTGCAGGCAGGGCCTCAGAGAGTGAAGGGAAACAAAAAAGGAGACCAAAAAATGAGAAAGTAGAGGGGTGGAAAGGTGAAGCAGAGTATGTCATGCTGTTAACGTCAAGAGAAACATTCACAAGTTTTGACGCTGTACTTGGTAACATGGTAAAAAAACATGGTTAAAAAAAAAGCACTCTGAAAATGTAAGCATATTAAAAATTATTAAATATCTCTCAGTAAAAGGATTTCCATAAAATTTTTAGCATTTTTAAAAATAAGCATTTAAAGAGCTGCCAATAATTAGATTCCAAATAAAGGAAAGTTACCCACCTCTGCTAGATCACGAACCACCCGTTTATGGTTAACTTCTGTCTTGAGTCGCTGAAATTCCTCATCCAAAATAGGATCTCCTCTATCCAGCTGGATTTTTAATCATCAAAATAGTTAAAGTTGGATGCAAATGAAAACATTTTATTTCTCTTTAAAACTGGAAGAAACCCATTAAGCAGTTGGCCAAATCTACCCAGGGAGCTCCCGCTGGGAATGCCAGAGACACAGGTAAGTTAACGTGATCATCACAATTACACTTATAAACACAGGAAGCCTTGAGAGAAGCACAGACTCGATGCCTTCTTTTCATAAGTAAAGGATAGTCTCGGAAATTATTTCCGAGACACTTAAAATTCACAGAAAGGATTTTAAGAAACTGTGTAATTATGGCAATATATAGATTTCATTGAAAAGAACTTAATGTCCTAATGAAGTTTTAAGCTCTTCAGAGTTGATTATCCAAGTGTCAGGTTTTAAGGAAGGCACATGGTGATTCTTCCCCTTTCCTGGGTGCTGGAGGTTGACAGGTCTTTCTGGGCTGGAAAGCGACCTGCCCCTTCTCTGAAGTGAGTGGTCCCAGGTTGCTCTCCTTCCCCCAACCATCTGCTTGATGAACTGCTCCTGGGCTCTCTTTCCTATTCCTGGAGTCACCAGAGACTCCTGGGCTAGGCTGGCCGGGCTTGGACCAGTGTCTATACAGCCTGCCCCTGTGGGTAGAGGACTGCGCGCTCTGCAGGTCATGTTAGTCTTTGCCTATCTGTAGGTTCTATTGTTTGTGAAAACTAATTATAGCTCGGCTCTTAAGCACACCATTCATAATCATTTCTAAAGGCTTAGTTGAAAGAAACCTATTCTGATCATCACATTAACACCCTATCCAAAATAAGAGAGGTGTGTTATTGTCACCAGGGTGGTGAGCTGTCTAGCTCTGATTTGCACATATCGGGAAGTTAAGCCTGAAATTACACCTTAAGTTCAAACTACAGATTTCATGGGGAGACACCCAGATCCTACCACCACTAAGAGTAAAGTAAAACAGACCATTTAAAGAAGAGATTGGCAAATAGAGCGTTAGCGAGAATAAAGATAGACTAATAATATCTTTTTTAAGATTACTTATTTATGATAAATATTTCAGAATTTAATATTATTGAATATTATTTACCCTTTCCCCTGAGTAAAAGCACATCATTCTTGATGGTTTGTGCCACCCAGCTGTGACGTCAACTCCCCCGCTTTCCCCCATTTCTCTTTCTCTCAGCTTTCTGCCATATGCCTCGGGCTGCCAGGTGTTCCTTGCCACTGGGTCACCTGCCAGGACTCAGCTGCCAGATGAAATCCCTGGGACACAAAGAATAGGGTTCCTGCTACACTTACAGAGTCTCCAATATACCGGGGCCCCAGGGAGTTCTGCTCATCCTTCTTTTTGTCCCATTAGCAACGCTAAGGATGTAACTGCACCTTTCCTATAAATGCCCGACGTGGCATGTCTGTCGATGTCATCTTTTAAAAAGTTAGGCATTCCATTGTAAAGGTGACAGAAAACACTTGATAGTTTGTTTTTAAAATAGCACGCAGAAAATCTGAACTCACCGAACTAAATTTAAATGCCAATATAACACGTGCCTTTTCTAAATGCAAAGATTTACCAATGTAATGATTTTACATTCTTTTGTTTTTCTTATGAAAAATAAAGAAAAATAAGACAAATGTACTTAAATATCTGGTTCGCACTCCACATCTAGAAAGAGAAATATATCCTCTAGAAAGAGAAATATATGAATATGAGAAACATGCATATCTGACAGGATACATGTTTTTCCCCAGTCCCACCTACCCACTGCTGCTAAGTTAGTTTACCTGAAGCTCATACTCCCAAGCTTAAATATCTGTGTTAGGGGATGAATTGTGTCCCCCTAAAATTCATATGTTGAAGCCCTAACCCCCAGTATCTTAGCATGTGACTGTATTTGGAAATGGGGTATTTAAAATGGGTGATGAAGTTAAAATGAGGTCATTAGAGTAGGTCTTAATCCAGTATGACTAATGTCTTTATGAGAGGGGAGGACTAGGACACAGACACACACAGAAGGAGGAGCATGTGAAGACACAGGGGGAAGGCGTCCATCCGTGTGCCAAGGACAGAGGACTGGGACAGATCCTTCCCTCATGGCTCTCAGAAGGAGCAGACAAAAACATACACTGGGGAAAAGAATCCTTATTGCACAAATGGTTCTGGAAAAATTGGATAGCCACACATAGAAAACTGAAACAGGATCTGCACCTCTCATCTCTCACAAAAATCAACTCACGATAACAGATAACAGACTTAAATCTAAGGCATGAAACTATAAGAATTCTAGAAGAAAATGTTGGAAAAACTCTTGCAGACATTGGCCTAGGGAAAGAATTTATGAAGAAGATCCCAAAGGCAATCACAGCAACAACAAAAATAAATAAATGGGACCTGATCAGATTAAAAAGCTTCTGCACAGCCAAGGAAACTATCATGAGAGCAAACAGACAACCTACAGAATGGGAGAAAATATTCACATGCTACATATCTCACACAGGGTTGATAACTAAAATCTATATAGAACTCAGGAAAATCAGCAAGAAAAAAATCAAAGAACCCCATTAAAAAGTGGGCAAAGGACATGAACAGAAATTTTTCAACGGCCAAGAAACATGAAAAAATGCTCAACATCTCTAGTCATCAGGGAAATGCAAATCAAAACCGCAATGAGATATCAATTAACTCTAGTGAGAATGGCTTTTATCAAAAAGTCCCAAAACAACAAATGTTGGAGTGGATTTGGAGAGTTAGGAACACTCATACACTGCCGGTGGGACTGCAAACTAGTGCAACATCTGTGGAAAGCAATATGGAGATACCTTAAAGAGATACAAGCAGATCTACCATTTGATGCAGCAATCCCATTACTGGGCATCTACCCAAAAGAACAAAAGACATTCTATAAAAAGACATCTGCGCTTGAATGTTTATAGCAGCACAATTCACAATTGCAAAGATGTGGGAACAATCCAAGTGCCCATGAATACATGAGTGGATTAATAAAATGTGGTACATGTATACCATGGAGTTCTACTTAGCCACAAAAAACAATGGTGATCTAGCACCTCTTGCATTATCCTGGATAGAGCTGGAGCTCTTTCTACTAAGTGAAGTATCCCAAGAATGGAAAAACAAGCTCCACATGTCCTCACCATCAAATTGGTATTAATTGATCAACACTTAAGTGCATGTACAGTTGTAACAGTCATCGGGTGCTGGAAAGGTAGGATGAAGGAGGAGGGGATAGGTATATTCACACCTAACGGGTGCGGTGTGCACCGTTTGGGGGATGGACGTGCTTGTAGCTCTGACCTGGGCAGGGTAAAGGGAATATATGTAAACTAAACATTTGTACCCCTGTAATATCCTGAAATAAAAAAAAAAAAAGAAGGAACCAACCCAGCTAAGAACTTGATCTTGGACTCCTACCCTCCAGAACTGAGAGAAAATGAATTTTTGTTGTTTTAAGCCACCCAGTCTGTGGCATTTTGTTGTCGCAGCCCGAGCAGACTAATAGAATACATGATGGATGATTCTGCAAGTCCTGCCAATAAATCCAAACCCTGCAGACACAGAGCCTCAGCTGAGTCCTATCACCTCCGGCCCAGGTGTGTCCTGTGCTTCAGCCACTATGGATATGTCACCAGTGTTCTCTGCACCTGCCCTGCAGGTAACAGCTGTCTCCCAAGCCACACTGAGGCCATGGCAGTTGCACAGTCCCACAGGTCATGTCCCCGAATCTACAGGTGCTACCTGAGTGTTGCAGGTGCAGCCCTACTCCTCACAGCCCAGTTTCCCTCTCTCTGCTCAGCCCCTTTGAATATTTCTGACTTGGGACTGTCATCGGCATCTGGCCATGTCTCTGGCATGGCTTCTGGTCACTATCTTTCGGTTTCTCTTGTCTTCATGCTCTGCAGATCATGGGACAGGGGCGCACCACGCCCAGAATTCTAGCCCGTGTTGAGCCATTCCTTCCATCTGAATGACTCTGTCCTCTTGTACGACTTTTCAAAATTATGCCATGTTTTCCAGGAAGCTTTCCAATTAGGCAGCCTTGATTTATGGTTAACAATTTTCTTGTTATTAGCCACCTCCACTTCCAACTTAACTGTAAGTTTTCTTTCACCTGGCATCTTGTATATAGTGGGAATTCAAAATGTTTAGTGAGACAAATGATATCGAATTAGCAGTGATTCTGACCTTATATTTGGTGCATGCTCTTTGCCACTCCTCAGTGAGCTCTTTTCTATGTTTAAAAGACATAGGATCTTTACCAAGGTGCACCTGCCTGGAGAGAAAAAAACCAGCTTCCAGAACCCGTCAGAATATCAGAATACCATGGTCAGCTTTAGCCGGACTGTCTTCACTATATTCCACAACTGAAAAGGGTGCGGAGATATTGGAGGAGACACTGTAGGGGGGAGGGTGATTCCAGCAACATAACTAAGATGAATAAAGTGTTCTACAAAATGAAGCTTATCTTCTAGCAACATATGATAAAGTATTTACGAATAAAAACATCTGGAGGCTCAATATCAGTAGTCATTAGGGAAATGCAAATCAAAACCACAACAATGTGCCACGTTATACCCACTGGGATGGTCACAAAAACAATAATGGGAAATAAAACGTATTATCAAGGAAGTGGAGAAATTGTAACCCTCATATGTTGCTAGTAGGAATGCAAAATGGTGCAGCCACCATGGAAAACAGTTTGATGGCTCCTCAAAAAGTTAACCATGGAGTTATCATATGACTCAGCAATTCTCAGCAATTCTACTCCTACGTATGTGCCCAAGAGAATTGAAAAGATATGGTCATGTAAAAATTTGTATATAAATGTTCATAGCAGCATTATTCACAGTAGCCAAAAAGTAGAAACCACTAAAATGTCCATTAACTGGTGAATGAATAACAAAATGTTGTATATCCATATAATGGAATATTATTAAGCCATACAAAGGAATGAAGTACTAATATGTGCTATGATGTGGTTGAACCTTAAAACCATGTTAAGTGGAAGAAGACAGTCACAAAAGACCATATGATATGTGATTCCATTTACATGAAATGTCCAGAATAAGCAAATCCATAGAGACAGAAAGTAGGTTAGTGGTTGTCAGGGGCTTCAGGGAGTCAGGAATGGGGAGAGACTGTTAATGGGTACGGGGTTTCTTTTTGGAGTGATGACAATATTTTGGTATTCAGTATGTAATATATCCATCATGAAACCTGGCACATAATAAATACGACTCTAAAAGTGGGGGTGGGTGTCTGGAGAGCTATTTTAGATTAAAGGAGACTAAAGAGACACGGGGCCTAAATACAAATTATATGACCTTTGATTGGACCCTGCATTCCCCTCTTCAGAAACAAAAAGGCCCCAAAAAGCTCAGGTATAAAGGACACTATTGGGACAATTGTATCAATGTTCGATTTTCTGGACATGATTACCGTATGTTGGAGAACGCCCTCGTTCTTAGAAGCCATATGCTAAAGTATTTGGGGTGACGCTTACTGATGTCTGCAATTTACTTTCAAATGGCTCAGAAATGTGAGCGGCACGTGCGTGCAGAGTGAGGGGAGGCGTATGTGCATGATGTGAACAATTAGTGAACCTAGGTCAACGTCTATGGGTGTTATTTGCAGGTTTAAAATCTTTTGACATAAAAATCTGGGAAAAATACTAAGCGAACAACACAGTATTCAGAATGGAATTCAGGATGTGATTTCAAGTCTGCTGCAAAGAAGCACAAAAAAAGAAAAAACACTATATTAATTAACAATGGTCATTGCTGAGTGTTGGCACCACAGTGACTTTTTTTCCTTCTCCATACTTTAAAAAATATTTTTTCCAAGTTTCCTGTAATGAATGGCCTTTGTTTCTGAAACGTGTATCTGTTTTTCATAATAGGGAACAGGTATTTTAAAAAATAAAATATTCAATTCCTTCCCAAACTGAGGCAGGACTGTGAAAGAAACTTAAGCTGAAGCAGAAGGGATTTCTGTCTGATGCAAAGGCCATTCCTCTCCTGAGACGGGAGCGGTGGGGGGGGGGGGCGCCTTTGAGGCCAGGCACAGTCTCACATGCGGGGAAGTGTGGAGCAGGGGCGTGCAGCAGGCAGCCTCTCAGCGACACTTTCCAGGAGCCTCTTTTTAAGCTCACTTTGAGAGCTTCTAGAGCTTACTTTGGCTCAATCTGTACACAAGGATACGGCTGCCCTGATCTGCTAAAAAAATTTTTTTTGTGAAAAGGTCCCATTTTGGTCACAGAAGCACAAGAATTCTCACATCTGAGTTTTAAAACTTCCACCAGGAGCCCCCCTGAACACTCCCACCCTATGGGGCTCCCCTGAAAGCCTCTGGGGCACACAGCCCAGGGCACCGGGGCTCATGGCGGGGCGAGAGGTGATGGGGTGAGGTCTGAGGTGTCCAAGCCACCCAGATTTATCCTAGAGAGGGGGGGTGCTGGCAGCAGCGGCCAGCGGGGAGCAGGGGCCCAGTGTCTCCCACAGTTCACTCTAGTTCTGCCACTGACGGGTTGTGCTCAGGAAAGAGCACGGTTGGTCACATTAGTTTATTCCTAATAGAAACTCCATTCTGAAACAGAAGGACCGGTGGTGGAGACTGAGTAATCAAATTCTCCAAAGGGCATAAAAAGTTATTACATTTTGTGTGTCTCATGTATAAAAGACCATCACCGAAAACAACTGTACTGTCACTTGATAGAAATATTTGCTCATTATTTACCACTTAAGATGATTTTCGATCTCTTGATAAGTGTCCTGTCTGACTTTCTGTTCAAAGAGCGCCTCCTTCATCTGTCTTGTTTTTGAAATTTCAGTGCCGTGGTCCAATACTGAAGGCAGGAGCGAACAGTGATTATGCCAATAATCAAATCAGAATCATTTGCAGACAGAAAAACACATTTCTAATGGCAAAGCATAATAGCAATCTAACCAAGTTTTGTTGTTCCTGAGTAATAAATGTGACAAGCAACAATTCTTTCATTATTCTGCCCAGGGCTGATTTATGGGGATCAGCTAGTTACCTTCTCTTAATTCTTTAATCTTCAATTTTCCTGGTTCTTGGTTTAAAACAGTTGCCACAGCATATGGATTTGATAAATCTACTGGAAATCTCAAGTTCTGGTACTCAATTTCCTGAGAGATCAGAGAAGTAGGGAAAATGCGTTATCTCACTGAGCCATCGCTCCTCCCTTCACACTGAGGATAATGCCTACCTTACCTTAGTCTTCTGAGGTTTTGCCTTCGCTGGTGGTCGGCGAAAATTTACATGTGTCACCGCTTTTTCTGGAGGAACGTTCACTTTCTTAGAAAGACTGTTCAACCTTTCAAACTCTTCTAATCTGTAGTTTAAAAGAGATATTAAATTAGTATATGCTCATAACTCAAGGTTCCTACTTTTATGTTCCTTCTGATAATATCATGTCTTGCAGCCCATTATCATCTCTAAACTGAAAATAAATCTGTGTACCAAAACAATGGTCTACTAGAATAAATGCAAGGTCAGTATATTAGAGTATAATCATATATATCAAAATAGCCCACCAATGTTTTTCCTTAAATTCTTAAAGAACATAACAAGTGAAAACATGACATGCTAAAAAATGCGCACATAATCCACTTCTAGGCTGTTGGTTTTCAATAGCTAAATTTATTACATTTAAAAAATCTTACCTTGATTTATCTTCCTGGTAAAAGTGTGACTATGCTCACTGTTTGCAGGAAGATCTTTCAAAAAGACATTTACACTAATGTTTGGGGTCTTTTCTGTAACTGAAAACTGCCTTTGGACATAGGTAGGTAGAGACAGTGAAGCTAATAGCCAGAAGAAGCTATTCAGGTTGTTTATTATGAGATGTAGGAGAACTACGTTATACTCAGAAATGCTACCTATGAAGCATTTCTTTAAGCAAGAATGTGTCAATACTTGTTTTACAGGATAAGCACTTGTTTTCCATGACATTACAGAAATAAGACAAGAACGTATTAACTTTCACTCATTCTGATAATCCATTCACATTTGCTGAGCATCTACTGAACAGGCCCAGTTAACCTAATATGGAACATATGCTAGCAATCCCAGATTTAAAACTATCCATGTAAGAGCATCCTTAAAGATGCATGGCATGGTAGAAGCTGTCCCGTGTGAGACACATGTTGACTACCATGCTCTAATGTGCAGGGACGAGGCTCAATGGGGCTTTCACATGCTCTGCTGTAAATACTGGAGACAACAAAAACCTTCTTGGGATTAAAAAACAGTTTCCTAAACAACTCTAACTGCCAGTGTTGATGACGGTAATGAAGAAGTCTAAAGAAAATGATTAAGTGAAGAGTTACACGTGGAATTTGGCAGTGCCAGATTGAGGACATCAGTAAGTCTGTTACGCATCCTACACTGAAACAAAGAAAGCAATGAAGAAAATTTCAGAGAACACTCCAACCAGTATAACTTTTTCCCGTTCATGGTGGAATGTATACGTTATAGTACTATTTGCAGTTCAGGGAGGCATGCAGATCTTGAGACACGGTCCTTGGAAATGTCAGGTGCACTCAATAAGATATTAACATAATAGTTCAGAAATAATGTACACCTGCATTTCAGTGTGCTTCTACCACACAGTGCTCTTGTGTATTTAAGAATACATCTATGAAAGGTTTACACAAGTAAAAATCCCACTCAGGTGATGTCTTTGAGAAAGTCACTTGCAGCACATGACATGAGAGGGCAAAGAGCATTTTGCTTGCCTGGTTCCCTGACACCAGAAAAGTTAGCACTGTTTTTTATTTGTATTCAATTCTACTTGTGTTTATTGCCTGAGTGATTTTCTTTCTATTACAGTTACTTGCAGGATTTGGGTTCAGCAGGCCACACCAATATCCCACAGTTGACTTAGGTACTTTGAATTTTTAGGAAGAAAACACTGACATAAATATTTAAGAAATCATGGACTTAGTTCATACTTTGGTATAAGGTTGCTACTCCACTTTTAATATGCTTAATGATGTTAATATGTGAAGTGTATCCAGGCATGAAGGAAAGAGGAGGAAAATCAAAACATTTCTTTACCATTTTCAAGACAATTATCAGGATTTTACGAGATTAGTATTTATACTGTGACAACTTTTTCTTTTAACCTCTATAACAATCATGAGCATAAGGAAAAAAAACTTACGACACTAACCAGATACACTGGAATATAAACATGCAAGCTCATATTCGAATGGAAATGAAAGTTCAGAAAAGATTTGTTATGAAATAAAACTTAATCCCATTTCATCTCTTCACTCTCACTTGAACTCTGATGGTGCTTTAAAAAACCCTGCAGTGTGGCACATTGCCATGTCTGCTAATGTGAAGTCTTCTATTGTACATGTCTTATTTTGGTATCTTGAGGATATGGCCATTTCCCATGAGGCTTTGCAATGAATGCTGCACACAGTAGGCACTCAATTAATTATAATGTTATAGAGAAACTTTAAAAATAGTTATGGTATTTTGGCCCTATGGTTTAAATTTTTGAATAGGCAGTAATGCATGTATATGGTAAAAAACTCAAATGGCATACCAGTAGTTATCAGCAAAAGAATTATGCCCCCAAAATCCCTTTTTGAAATCATTTCTTCCCTTCATGGCAGAAGCAACTACTGCTACTAGCATGTTCTATGTATTTCTGTTATAAAGTGTACTTTATGCAGGCTCATCATTTTAAATAAGGTTTTGATGGCATTCTGTTACAAGAGAGATAGCATGGGAGAAAGAAAGACTTGGATTTTTGACAAAGTGTTAAGAATACACAAAAACATTACAAAGAAGCCATACGGTAAGCCCATGTTGGGATAGCAGGTTCCGGTGAAGACACACTCGTGTGGCTGAGAGTTGAACTGTGAAATCCACAACTGCATTTTGATTTGCGCAGTCCCATACTTAAAGGGTGTAAACTTAATAGTCACATTCATCTTCCCATTAGCTGGAATTATTCCTGAGGGGAATGAAACGAGAAAACGTGATACTCTCTCTTCTTGCCAAGTCCAATCAAAAAGGCTGACACACACAAATACAGTTGACCTTTGAATAACTCGGGGGTTAGGAGTGTTGACCTCCCCACAACTGAAAATCCACATAAAACTTTGACTTCCCCACAACTTAA
The DNA here is from genome assembly GCA_963575035.1 of Avahi laniger. Taxonomy (NCBI): domain Eukaryota; kingdom Metazoa; phylum Chordata; class Mammalia; order Primates; family Indriidae; genus Avahi; species Avahi laniger. Next base: position 49,345 of record CAUYSK010054531.1, read on the forward strand.
CTACTAATAGCCTACTATTGCCCAGAAGCCTTACTGAAAACATAAACCATCGATTAACACATATTTTGTATGTTTTTTTTTAGTTTTATCCCTTCTTTTATTTATTTATTTTTTATTTCTGCATATTATGGGGATACAAATGTTTAGGTTATGTTGCCCTTGCCTGCCGCCCCCCCCCAGCCAGAGCTTCAAGCGTGTCCATCCCCCAGACGGTGCGCATCGCACTCATTATGTATGCATATACCATGCCCTCCTCCCCCCTCCCATCTGCCTGATACCCTATAAATACTATTCAGCTTTAAGAAACAATGGTGATATAGCACCTCTTGTATTCTCCTGGAAAGCATTGGAACACATTCTACTAAGCAAGGTATCCCAAGAATGGAAAAACAAGCACCACACGTACCCACCATCAAATTGGTATTAGCTAATCAACACTTAAGTGCACATATAAGAATAACATTTATTGGATGTTGGGCAGGGGGAGGGGGAGGAGGGGACGGGCATATGCACAAACAATGAGTGTGATGTGCACCTCGCGGGGAATAGACACACTTGAAGCTCGGACTTGGGGGGAGGGGGGGACAAGGGCATCATATGTAACCTAATCATCTGTACCCCCATAATATGCTGAAATAAAAAAAAAGATGAATGTAGTAAAAAAAAATAAAAATAAAAAAATAAATGTTATTCCTATATGTGCATTTATGTGCTGATCAGTGAAACCAATTTGCTGGTGAGTACATGTGGTGCTTATTTTTCCATTCTTAGGATACTTCACTTAGTAGAATGGGCTCCAGCTCTATCCAGGATAATACAAGAGATGCTAGATCACCATTGTTTCTTATAGTCGAATAGTACTCCATGGTATACATATACCACATTTTATTAATCCACTTATGTATTGATGGGCACTTGGGTTGTTTCCACAACTTTGCAATTGTGAATTGTGCCACTATAAACATTCAAGTGCAGATGTCTTTTTTACAGAATGTCTTTTGTTCTTTTGGGTAGATGCCCAGTAATGGGATCGCTGGATCAAATGGTAGATCTACTTGTATCTCTTTAAGGTTTTTCCAGATTGCTTTCCACAGAGAAAATTTTTGCATGCTACAAACCCGATAAAGGACTGATAACTAGAATATACTTAGAACTCAGGAAAATCAACAAGAGAAAATCAAACAACTCCATTAAAAAAGGGACAAAGGACATGAACAGAAACTTCTCAAAAAAAGATAGACTAATGGCCAACAAACATAGGAAAAAATGCTCAACATCTCTAATCAGGGAAATGCAAATCAAAACTACAATGAGATATCACTTATCTCCAGAGAGAATGGCCT
>CAUYSK010054534.1:0-33853 GCA_963575035.1 Avahi laniger
TCTAAAGTAGTCAAATTGGCTAGGCGCGGTGGCTCACACCTGTAATCCTAGCACTCTGGGAGGCCAAGGCAGGCGGATTGTTTGAGCTCAGGAGTTCTAGACCAGCCTGAGCAAGAACGAGATCTCATCTCTACCAAAAATAGAAATAAATTAGCTGGACAACTAAAAATGTATATATAAAAAAATTAGTCAGGCATGGTGGCACATGCCTGTAGTCCCAGCTACTCGGGAGACTGAGGCAGGAGGATCGCTTGAGCCCAGGAGTTTGAGGTTGCTGTGAGCTAGGCTAACGCCATGGCACTCACTCTAGCCAGGGCAACAGAGTGAGACTCTGTCTAAAAAAAAAAAAAGTGCTAATTTCATTTGGCATTTTAAATAAAAATCAAACTTATCTTTTAAGAGCAAATTCAAACCTAACACTTCCACTGGAAATGACCTTGCTTTTCTCTGAGTCCCTGTGATACTCTCTAACATGTGGAACTTTTGTGACTGTGTACTTGTGCTCTTTCTCTTTACAGAAGAGTAAATAAAATTAATTAAATGGAAACAGAAACCCAGAACAGGTGAGGGTGGGAGTATACACACACACACACACACATACACACACACACAGAGAAACAATGGAATACTCTTCAGCCTTAAAAAGAAATGAAATTGTAGCTGTCATATGCTATAACATGATAGCTCACCCTATCCAAGAATTGAGGAATCACATCATTTGCTTTGAAAACATGTAGGCTTGCTTCCATACTTACAGTCCCGTATTACCCTTCCCCCTTATATTGTTTGGCAAGTTGCACGTTTCATAAATCTATTATACTGAAAGCTCTTTGAGGACAGGGATTATATCTTAAACATCTCTGTATTTGATATATTCTTGGAAAGCAATAAATATTTCTTCTGGCTCTACTTGGGGGGTGAAGGGGCGAAGGGCAACATACGTAACCTAAACATCTCTACCCCCATAATATGCTGAAATAAAAAAAAATATTTCTTCTGTAAAAGAATCTATCTAATAATAGCTGCCACTTAGATTGAATGCTTATTATCTACCTAGCCCTGCTCTAAGTGCTTTACATTAAATCCTCACAGTAACATATGGAGTAGATCCTATTATTAGCTTCATTTTACTACTATTAGGATCTGGATCTGAAGTTCAGAGAAGTGAAGTAACTAGCCCAAATTTGCAAAGCCAGTTTGTGACAGAGGCAGGCAGGGGTATGAATCTGAACAGTGTGTCTTGAGAATTCACACTATCCTACCTTCTATTGCCTCTCATCGATGGACTTAATTATATGCCTGCAAATTATAATTGTTCATATTTTGTTACCAGATGTTGACTATATTAATATTTTCCGTTTCACTGAATTTTTAAGCAAATAAATGTCAGTGGTCCCCTCAGTGTTGACCAGGTGGACCCAAGTGCCCTTTTTGGTCAGCACTTCTGCATTTTGAAGTCAGCCCTGCCACCCACCTGATGTATGGTCTTGAACAAGTCACTTAACCTTTCCTGTTTCTCATCTCCACCTTCTGTCATTAGGCATTCACATAGAGCTTGTTGCCATAGTAACAGAAAATAATACTGACCTGTCTCTCAGGAGTGAGTGTCATGGGGATTAACTAATTTACAGCTGTGAAGAGCTTTCAACATATGAACTGCTAAACAACAGTGAGATCGTAAAGAGAATTTAAAACACCATCAGCTTGTAGAGCATACCCATTTGATGCCCATCATTATGTGTTTAACTATTAGTATTACTACTCATAATAAACTTTTATGAGGTACTTTAGGTGGTTGAAGTGTTTTTATGAGAGCTAATTAGTTGTTCCAACCAGTTCTATGAGGTAGGTCAGTATTTTTATCATCCCTGTTTTGGAAATTGCATTAAATCGGTGCATGCATCATTAAAAAAATCTTAAACTTCTTGATATTTGGAAGCGTTTTGTGACTGAAGATTCTCATACAATTATCACACCTAACAGAAAGCTCCAGTGATAGGGCAATGGGAGAGTGAATTATGATTTTGGTGCTTAACATGCAACACTAGAAGGACTTTTTATTTTTAATTGTTTTGATATCTACACACTAACTACGTGGCAGTTCTTGTGCTAGGTTCTCCTGTGTATTGGTCGGTGCATTTAGAAAAATTGGCCCACTCTGGATATTCCAAACAGAAGAAGTTTAAAACAAGAAATTGTCTACATATGTTTTGGCTATATGTGCAAATGGAAGGATTAGGTGCTGGGAGAGTGATTAAAAAGAAGAGGTTCTACCTAGAAATTAGTTACTTCAGGAATCAATCTCACTTCCAGGGATGGGAGAACAAAAGGGAAGAAGTCAAGTTGCCAGAGTCCAGGAGCATCACTTGTTGCTGGGCTGGAACCATGGAGAGAAGCCCACAGAAGGAGCTAGAACCACAGAAGGGAGGCAGCCACCTCCAGAGATGCTGTCAGGGCAAGAGAGAAGGAAATCTCCTCTGCTCCACTCTTGATCTTGCAGGGACTAATAGCAAGTTAGAGGCGAGGGAGCCTAGGAAATATGGGCTATAGGTTTCCGGTCCCAGGTTCACACAGCAGAATGGAGGAGGGTGGTTGCAGGGCTGAGAGACAGCTGGTAAGTAACTGGCGCCTCTTATAAGTTCACTGATTTTTTCCCTGGAGGCTGAGGGAGGTTCAGAAACTCGCTCTAAGACCTTTACACAAACAAGTAGTAGGCCTGCTAGTTGTGCTCAGGTATGCCACCACCAAGTATAATTTGTGTTCCAGGCACCATACTTATCTGTCTTAGCCTTAATGTGCTCTCCTTTCCAATGGGGCTCCAGGGGCAGGAAGTAAGAATGTTCCTCTCTACCTACCTCCAAGAGTGCATGAGGCTCAAATTAAATCATGTACATAAAAGCACTTGGTTGTTGCTAATCCAATCCACAAATGCAAGTTAGTACTGTTACTTGTAAATAATTTTTACAAAGTTTTACAAAAATATTTACAAGGATAAATCCAGGATTAAGATGAGATTTCCCTTAGAATACAGTTGGAGCTCCTTATATTAAGACTGGTTGAAAACTGAGTGTGTGTGGAGGGGTCATGTTTCAGCTGGTAGTTGCTGTTCTTGTTGCATTCATGTGGGGCCTTACAGAACAGGTTAGAGCATTACTTGTGGCTTTTAGTTTATCCTGATAGGCTTTAAAAAGCATTGTCAGGTTTCAGTCATATAAACTTTACTTTTTTATGTATATATTTCAAAATATTAAGAGGGTACAAGTGTTTTTGTTGGTGAATTGTATAATGCTGAAATCAGGGCTCTTAGTGTGTCCCTCACCAGAATAGTGTACATCGTATCTAATAGGTAAGTTTTTAATCCCTTATCCCCCTCCTACGCTCCCCTCTTCTTTCCAATGCTTTTTATACCATATTATGACCATGGGTACCCATAGTTTAGTTCCCACTTATTAATGAGAACATATGGTATAAACCTTACTTTTAAATAAGAATTTGGTACATTATTATTAATAATCTCAGTGTACAGAAGGGGAAACTGAGATGTAACACATGCTCATGAACTAGTTGGCTAGAAAAAAATAATGGACATCCAGTGTCCTGCCTTCCATTCTATAAGAAAGCAGCGTGGTGTATTGGAAGTAATATTCCTGGCTGGGTAAACTGAGGCAAGTCATTAACCTCTCTGAACTTCACATCTTCATTAGTAAAATAGGACTACTTGCCTCACATGAGGTGTGTAAATTTGAGGACCGATTGTGAAAATGTGTGTTAAAGTGTTTGGTAAAATGTAAAGTGATCCACCAGGGTTGAGCACTAGCACTAAGTTGCCTTGATGCTTCCTGGACTGTATAAAAACATGGCCTCTGCAAACGCTGAGAAATCCTTATGAGGAAACAAGACTCTTGGGCATCGTATCATCAGTCATTCCCAATGTCAGGAGCCGAACTTAGTGTTTGTGCCCAGCCTTCTCCATCAGAGACAATGAAATCACTCTCGTGGCCTGTTGTTTTCCCAAGTAACAGCCTCATCATTTGTATTGCTCTGAGAAAGGCTATGTTGGAATCACTCACCCCAAACCCCTGCTTCTCATCAATCTCTTTTTAGCTGCAGAACCCCATGGAGGAAGACAGTATCCAAATTGCTTTCAATCCAATAACTCACCCCAGTCAACAACAAACACAATGACAGCAAATCTAAACCAAAGACACTGGGTGTTAAGTGACGCATGCATTGGCAGGTTAGCAGCCATTTGCAGGGATCTTGTGCCACTTTGACCTATTTGTTTAAGATGCTGGGCTATAATTGTCATCTCTAGGAGATTTTTCTTTTCTTGGAAGTGACCCAGTATTTTTTTCCTCTTGGGCTAGAGACCATGATCTTCCCTTTGATTGAGCTGACTTGGCAGAGACTCAGGCGCTGCTATCGCTCCCTTCCCATGTGGCCCCAGAAACTGAGGCAACTCAGGGTCAGAGTCACATTTTTGATGAGATCAGGCTGAGTATCCCTCCTTTTGGATAGCGCTTAGAGTCCAGAGTCCATTCTCCTGCCCAGACTGATATCCTGGCCAGCAGCTGATCTGGATACATTTCCTTCTGTCTAGTGGTCCTAATGTAAACTGGAAGAGGGACCCACAGAATGATGTGTTCCTGGTTTCCTGGGCATCCCCTTTCATGTCAATGACATTACATAGAAATGCTTTAGTATACAACAGTGATTGAGTATGTATGTGCATCTACCAGAGCAAGTGGTGAACAACCATGGCCCCCAAAATAATAGTTTCTTCCTCAATAATCATGGCCTGGGAAGAAGCTATAGGAGAGACCAGTCTGACTTCAACTTCTCAATGCCACAGCTTCAAAAACAATGTGTGGGTAAATAACACAAGTCTCCAAAATTAGTGTGCTTACCAAAAGGCAACTATACCCAAAGGAAGCATTTCCGTTTGAATTTAATTGATTTAAAATTAGTGTTCCTTTCTTTTGATGGCTCCATTATTGTTTACTGGGAAAACATTTGCAGCAAAACACATATTGCGTGTGTACCTGGGCATTGATATTCACATTGGCAAATACTCTCCACCACAGTGCCTGGATACATATTTGCCTCAGAGACCTGAACCACTCTGAAGGAACTGTTCGGGTCTCCCAAGGAAAGGCTGTCTTTACTTGACAAGAATGATGCTGATTTTATAAATCACCTCTCAGAACAGTCCTTGGCCTCAGAAGCTGTTGAGCTTGTGGAAAATAGCAGAACATATTGTTGGGAGAGTGCTACTGTTGAGCTGTATTGCTGATTCTTCCTTTCTTTCCTTGGTTTTTGGGATGGGAGTGGGAAAGGAGTGTGTGGGAAGGCAGAGTGGATTGGTTGTTTAACAAAGACTGTCTAGAACCAGATTTTTATTGTTGTTGTAATCCCCTTGCTGCTTTCTCATCTGAAAGAAGGAAAAGATTCTTCAGGGAATTCATATGTGGCAGAGGATTCTAAGACGTGAGTGACAGATGTACATAGATGTACATGATTACTTTAGATAAAGGCTCTACTTTACCTTACAGCTTCTGTTCCTCCCACAGTTTAAACACAAAGTTATACAAGCACACATATATGTATATACATTCTTTTTACAAATGTGATCCTTCTTCATTGTGGAAAATAAAAGTAAACAGAAAGAAGAAAATAAATGTCAGCCTTAATCTTACTACCCAGAGGTAGTTTCAAAAATGTTTCTTCTATCTATGACTTATGAGGTAAATATTTTAGTAAAAATTGGGTCAGATGGGCTATCTTTTTTATAATTTCTTATTTATTTTCATTCACTTATTGTATGAAATATATGTTTCCATGTTCCACATTCTACATTTTTATATTGATGTCTTTGTAGAATCTTATCATGTCACGTACCATCTCCTGTTGTTAAACATTTAGAGTTGCAGTCTGCGAACCCGGGGCCGTGGACTGGTACCAGGTCGTGGCCTGTTAGGAACTGGGTCACACAGCAGGAGGTGAGCAGTGGGCAAGCTAGCGAAGCTTCATCTGTATTCGCAGCAGCTCCCTATCGCTCGTCACGACATATGCTCCGCCTCCTGTCAGATCAGCCCCAGCATTACATTCTCATAGGAAAATGAACCCTACTGTAAACTGTACACGTGATGGATCTAGGTTACAGGCTCCTTGTGAGAGTCTGGTGCCTGACGATCTGGGGTAGAGCTGGGGCAGTGGTGCTGGCGCTGGGGAGCAGCTGCAAATGCAGATTATCATCAGCAGAGGGGTTCGACCGCGCAATAAATGTAATGCACTTGAATCATCCCGAAACCATCCCCGACACTGGTCCCGTGGAAAAATTGTCTTCCATGAAACTGGTCTCTGGTCTCTGGGTTATGTCTCCTAACCCCCAATGTGATGATATTTGAAGGTAGGGCTTTTGGGAGATACATAGATTATGAGAGTGGAGCCCTCACGAATACGATCAGTGCCCGTATGAAAGGGACCTCAGAGAGCTCTCTCACTCTCTTTCTGCCACTTAAGGATACGACGAGAAGATGGCAGTCTGCAACCTGGAAGGGGCCCTCACCAGAACCCAACCATACTGGTACCTTGATCTGGGACTTCCAGGCTCCAGAAATGTAAGACATAAATTCTGTTGTTTATAAGTCCCCCAGTTTATGGTACTTTGTTATAGCAGCCTGAATAGTCTAAGACAAGGTCTTTCATCTTAAAAGGTTTGCAAACCTTACAACAGGATAATGTTAAACTCCCTTCCCATTGTAATTCTGTGATCTCTAAAATTGGCTTATTACCTGTGTGGACTCTGCATATTTTATTAAACTTTTTAACATATATATTCTTATGTATTCTACACATTCGCTCCTTGAAATGGTAAGGATGTGTATCATCAGTCCCATTTCACATACTTGGAAACATTACGTGACTTCCCACGGTCACACACAACTAGATACAGCTAGAACTTTACAGGTCAAGCGCTATCATTTTCCTGCTACTCCTGTGAGAGGGAACTAAGAATTTCATTTTTAGAATCCATCAGTAAAATAAGGAAAATAATAGTAATCCTAATATTTAAAACCTGGCCAGGCCCAGTGGTTCATGCCTGTAATCCCAGCACTTTGGGAGGCTGAGGCAGTAGGATTGCTTGAGGCTGGGGATTTGTGACCAGCCTGGGCAATATGGCGAGACCCTGTCTCTGCAAAAAAATAAAAAAAATTAGCCGAGTGGGTGGTGAGCACCTGTAGTCTAGCTACTCATGAGGCAGAGGCAGGAGGATTTTTTGGCCCCAGGTCTTTGAGGTTGCTGTGAGCTTTGATTTTGTCACTGTACTCCAGCCTGGGCAATCAATTAAGACCCTGTATCAAAAAAAAAAAAAAAAAAAAAAAAAAAGAAAAAAGAAAAAAGAAAACAAAAAACACTCACTTAATTAAAAAGTATAGTAAGTTACATGAGTTTTTATTTTTCAAAAGCTAATTCTATAAGACTGTTTTTCTATTTACTTGTCATTCATGTTTATCTTTACAATAGTTATATCTTTTGGATATAAGGTCTATAATGTCCATTATTAATGAGTCTAGTGAGCTAAAAGGCTATCATTTTAGAAAATACCAATAAAAACAAAATTCTGTTGGGTAACATACACTAATTACAAGCAAGAAATCTAAGGAAAAAGTTCTCTTGAGCTTTGAACTTGAAAACTTACATTTCAGGACTGGCAAACATTATCTCTTCCCAGAATATTGATCACTTTCCCTTTTTCTGATCTTTATTTCCTCTTCATATCCAGTAATAACTTATATTAATACTTTTCTCTCTTCAGTTGCATCATCTTTGGTTTCATGAAATACAAATTTTGTGAGTTGTTGAAGGGTCCACCTGACCACACTCATTTCAATAGACTCATCTTCAATTTCTCCCTTACCCCACATGTATTGACTGGAAAAACCTGCCATAGGCCTCCAATTTGGGTTTGAGTCATTTACTGCTAAAAAGTTGATGATCTTTGACCTAGGACCTCATGTTGTATTGCTATCTGAATATGGTTCTTAGGTGCTGCTTACTTATTTTTGGATGTAATGTAACTGTGCTTCAGGGCCCCTAGCGTACACAGCTGTAGAAAGGACCACCGTTCTTTATTTAATCTCTGTTAAGTAGACAAGATGGCACACTGAAAGCAGCAGTCCCTGTCTCTTTCTGTGTCCCCTTCTGTCCTTTTCTCTATCTTCTGTCCATCTTTCTATTTCTTTCACCTGTTCAATAATTACATTCCACATCCTAGCTTCAAGGAATCTCAGAGAAGAAACCAGAAGCCAGCTCTGATTTGGCATTTCTCTGGAACAGTTGGTAGGTAGCATAGTATGTGTCCCAGAGATGGACATATGTTTTTCCTATCAAGGATTTGGGATAAGGAATAATCAAAGAAGGCATTTCTCCATTAAGCTGAGAAAGCAGTAGCCTGGAGCCAAATGTGTCTTCTGATTTTATACATGCACAAACCCACGAAAGCTTAATGAAAAGGAACTTGAAAGGAGAAGAAGATTATCACATTGCTTTTAGGTTCCCTGCTTGATTACTTTTAGGTACTGAATACATGTGCCAATTTGTGAGACTGATTTAATGGTTTCCCTTTATGACATTGTTAATCACAATAATTACAATAACTTATACTTGTGTAGTGCTTTCAGTTTTTAAAGCATTTTTATATCCATTATCTTATTAGATCTTTGCAGCAAACTTGGAAAGATATGCTTGCCAAAAGAATGGTCCTTTTGCTGGGAAGGTCATCTTCTTTGAGCATGCAGCTTTGAGAAGGAGGACATGAGGAAGGTTAAGGGGACACCAAGCCTACCAGGTCAGCTGAATCCACAGGTGCTGTGCAGATGTCACCCTGCCTCTGCCCGTCCATATCCTGGATAAGAGTACTCAGCCTTGACTTAATTTAGAAAAGCATCACTTTAGTTCCACTGAATCACTTTGCTGAAAGAAAGGGTCACTTCCAACAAGCCAGTTCTGGATCTGCCACATTTATGACGCATAGGTGACAACAGTGGGAGCTTCCCTTTCTCACCCGCCAAGATTGTTCTCTGCCTAGTTTTTATTAATTAGTTGTAAGTACTTCATCAGCAAGTGTTCTAGCTCTGTTAGATTTTATCTGAGGATTTAGAGCTCAGTTCTTCCAAAGTCCTACGGGTAAGGCTGATGGTGATTGAAGCAGCTTCATTGTTTTTCTTTATTGTATCCAGGGGTAACATAGCCCTGAATCTCTAATTGACGTGTGATTATTAGCAGGGAACTCCAAAGCTCTGCTTAATCCCCATCCCCATATGGACAACAGTACAGTACACCCCCTTTTTATACAGTCCTATGACATAGGGCAAATACTGTAATTTCTTATTCGTAGATGAGAAAACTATGTTAAGAGGTTGCGTAAGTTGTTCACTGCTTTAGCTGTGTTTCAGGATCACTGGGAGTCAACGCAAAAGTTTATTCCTTATTGGACCTTCTTCCTGGTCCATAACCCTCTTCTCTAAGGACAGTCACCCCATGCGTAGGTGTGAATCCTGGTAGCCATGCTATGGCCCATGTCTTTGCCTTATCATGGCTGTTTAGGAAACAGGTGAACCTGAGTAGGGTAGAGCAAATGGTGTGTCTGGGAAATTAGGAATTGGAATGAATAGATTACTCAATTTTATGGGTTACTTGAAATTAGGACATTGAAACTCTGGGGCTGTGGCCACCATGTCTGGCTATATAAACATTAAACAGAGACTAGAGAGAAAAGACAAAAGCAGGGACAAAGCAAGCAGGGAGAGAGAGACCATGTGGTGCCGGAGGACGGGAGCGCGGCAGGCAGCAAGAGCAGCTGAGCTGCCTGGTTTCTTCTCTGCTTTTTAGGTCCCGGCTCCAGAGACACAAGCGTCCCAGCCCCTGTGTAATTCCTGCCCTTCAGTTCTGCGAGGCACTCCAGGATTCTTTCTGATAAATGCCTGTTTTTACTCAAGTTATGTTCATGATAGTTTCTGATTCTTGTCATCCAAAGAGCTTTAACTTGGAAATTCTGGAAATGACCTTCTTTAAGTATTTGCTGCAAGCATTTGCACCATGGGCTACGCAGAGGAAATACCCTGCTCCAGCCATTGCCATGGCTGTGCACACCCTCAGCTGCAAATATTCCCAGGAGTCCCCGTCCTGAGGCCTCTGCTTAGCCGTGTGGCCAGGAGACCCCCTTCCTCAGCTGTGCCTGGCCACATCCTGAAGCTTCCTGTGAGAGGGCAGCTCCAGCCGGGTACTGGGATACTTTATCCTCCTGACACACATCTCATTATTACCTCGTGCTGCCGCATGCCCACTTCCTTCCTCCTTTGTAGTCGCTCTGTCACTCATTGTTTGCTAATGACTAGTTGGCAGGCGGAGAGAAGAGAAGTGGCAGCCAGCCTGGCCTTCAGACTGGAAAGAAGCATGTTTTCTAGAGAATGAAAACACTATTTGGGAAGAAGCACGTTCCAGCACTGAATATTTCTCTTTCAAAGTCCTGCTGGGCTCCTTCTGTCTCCAAGTGCCTGTGCTTTCCTTTGTCACTTCCTCCCACCTCCTTCCCAGATGGAGGCTGGCAGGGCCACCTTATTTGGGAGACAGGACTCCTCAAAGACAGGTGTAGGCTCTAGGGGAGACTCTAATATGATCTCTGGGAAGCAAAATATTAGAGCAGTTGTAATCATAAGAAAATAATAGGCTGCTATTTTGAAACTTTTGACACCCTCTCAGTTTTTCTCGAGGAAGCCAGTAATTAGTAAGAAATACTGGATTCCCTCTGGTATCCAGTCAAAAAGAAGTCTCCTAAGCCTATAGAATAAATTTACTGTTGTCTTGGATTTAGTATTTGTTCCAGGGAGGGACTGGACTCCTGATACTGTTTCTCCCATTGCCCTCCTTCTCACCTGGGGAATGGTCCACCCACCTCACTACCCCAGAGCTCCTAAAAGCCAGGCAGCTCGGACCAGCCCTCCGAGGCCAGACCTTACCCTGACCGTAGGGAGAATGGTGTTGTAAACTTTGATGATAATGCTGATTGTTCATTTATTATTCACCATATACAAAACAGTCTTCAAAAACCCGGTCAAAAAACCGGTCAAGTCTGCATGGTTCTCTAAATGCTTCTCAGCCAGAAGAGGGCGTTGCATCCTGATTTTTTTCTCCCTTTTAAACTAAGCAGAAAGCCCTAGAAGAAGAGCAAATGACTTTTAGATCCATAGTTTTCTATGCATGAATAGCAACACAGTAACAAAAAATTCATCTGTCAAAGACAAATACTCAAAAGAAATATTTGTAAATGCAGGCCAGGTAGCTGGCATGGAACACTGTTAAGAGTACTAGGGTCCAATGGCTTTTGGTGACCGTATTTCTTATGCTGCTTGTTCAGGTTTGAAATGAAGTGGCAAAAATGCAGCAAGGGCCTCTTGCTAGTGAAGAAAAGTGGGTAATATATTTGTTTGTACTATGGGATTGCAGTTCTACTAGAAGGAACACTTGACATTTTGATGAGTGCCTCCAGGGAGAAAAGGTACTAACTTCAGAACTTAGTTTTAATTATACTAAGGAGATTACATTATTCAAAAGCATCCCACTGGTAAGGTGCAACATTTCCTGAAACAGTTTAGTGGAAAATGCCACATTAATCAGTTCAATATTTCACTCAGAAGGCTTAATGATGGGATAAGTTTAAAGTACTGCAGCACAATAATGCAGAAAGAAAGAAAGGAAAGAATGTTCACTTAGAGGAAAAAGCTGAAATAGTTGTTAGTCCCTCTTGTGTCTTTCCCCATTAAATCTGGCTGGCTGTGCTAGCAACCCAGTAGGGATCAACATGTGGGACTCCATCATTCCTGAAATAGAAGGACCCCGGGAAGGCAACAAACACAAGGTGAGAGAAGTCACGTCCTCTGCCCAGCTGTTCTAATCCACCCAGCAGTTTACCTCTGCTCCTCTCTTAATTGGCCCAGGTTGGTAATTTATAGCTGCTCTCTTCCTGCCCATCCAGACGGACAAAAGATTCCTGTAAACATATGGTATCTGACATTAAAGGGAGTTGGGCAAAATGTGATTTCTGAGCAGCCAGTCTTCCTTCCGTTCTTTCCCTCAACTCATATTCTAATTACCATTTCCAGTCTAGACAATTTGAACAAGAATCTGTCCTGAAAGTCAGAAAGGTTGGTATTTACCATAATCGGGTCTCACCTGAAAGGTGGTGGCCAACACACATGAGCATACTGAGATGCTGAAAGACTGAGTGTCAATGAAGATTGGAAATTCAATCCAGATCTTAGTGTTTGTAAACATACAGATCAGCCTTATGGTTAGTCAAATTAGAGAAACAATTAAGAAACGACTAATCAAGATCCATTGTCCACATGGGGCAGTATTCCAGCAACTCATTGCAAGCAACTGTGGAACCATAGTGGCCTCATGACTGAAGCCAGTGAGGGGTGCCAGTTAGGGGTAAAAAACAATCGCTATTTGTGTATGTTTATTAAATTTTTTAAATCCAATTATTGGTTAATTTCTTTTTAGGCCTTACCACAAAGAAGCTGAAGTGCTTTGAATTAAAAACGAGAAATCAAGACTAAAATAGCATAGCTAAATTGTCTAGAACATACACCACGTGACACTTCCCTGCCTTGTTTTCTTTTCTCTGTTTCTTAGTAAATGTTATAACAGATTTTTACTACATGTGTGCTCTGGGTTTCCTCCTGCTTTGTGCATCAGAATCACCTTTGTTTTTACCTTTAAAGCTCTCTGTTTCTTCCTTGACATTTTCTTCCTTCTATAAGACACTCTGTTTCTTTCTCCAAAGCAGGTCCCTGTGTAGCTTTACTCATGATTTCCTTCTACATATATCCTTTTGGACAGCGGTCTCCATGGAAGGAGTCTAACCTTAGTGTTCTCTGAAATGCTAGCTTACTTTTCTTAATACACAAATTTCCAAACTTTTTGGGGTAATATTATCCCATTCTTTCCCTATTGTTATTTTGCTTCTGAGACCCTATCAAAGTGATTTAATATATATTTATTGAAAAAATTGTAGGAATTCAAATTTTGTTTTAAGATGTGTACAACAGCCCATGAGATTTTAGTAATACCTCAGGGTAACCAATAGGTGTGATTTCACTGTTGAAATTACTATACTATTTCAATGTCATGATGCCCAGGCTAATATACAACATATATACTTGCCGGAGATTTAAACAGGAGTGTTCTGTCTCCTAGTCAGGGGCTTCTGCCACTGTCTTGGTGGTCTTGGAAAGTCATAGTTGGATGTTGCTATTTTATGTTGTTTTGTGTACTCTCACACAAAGTCCTTTGTTGGGTTTTGGGCTGATCCTTTGAATTAAATTGAATGGCTTTGATTAGCTCCTCATTTGTTCTTCCTTATAAGCCCTGGGACCCTGGTCCTGACACAGTAGCAGGGATGCTGAAACCCATGGGGTTATTATCTATTTTCTTGTCTTGATTGTTGTTTTATAGTTTTAGGATTCTAGGTGCTGTTTCACTCTTCAAATATGGTTGACTACAGCTTTGTATTTTTACAAAATGGGTTTTCTAAGCATCATAACCATACCCTAGTCTTAACAAAAAGGGTAGACGTGTGGAACACAGTATTATAAGAAAATTAGAAAACAAAATTCTAAATGTTGAATCACTTAGAAATTGCTAGATATAGAGTAGTAGGCTGTAGTCAAACTGACTTGAAATATTGAGTGTTCATTAGCTATAACAAAAAGTCTTCTTCGTGGTCTTAAAATAGCAGACTTTTCATTTGACACAGATTCTAGTGAGAGAAGGTAATATAGGACTTCTTACCCATTCATACCCTATGCAGGAGAGGGCCTGATTGTACTTTTGTAATTATCCCTCTCAAGTCCCTGTTCCTCAATTACCTTTTATGACTTTATGAATTGTTGCTGGCTTTGACATGAATGGTGCTGGCTTCTGGCCTGACCTCCTCCTGTGCTGATAATCTCTTCTCTTATTATTTTTTCATCACTTATGATGTGGTTTCACTATCACCATGATAGTAATCATTTACTGAGGCTTGTTATCTACCTCTTATTGGGCAGTGCCTATCTTTTCTTAAAAATTGAAGCTAGGAGAGCTCTGGCCTTCCAAAGACTTTTTCTGTAACTTTGGGCTTCAAAAACTTCTACTCAACTCACACTATGCGGATTAACCCTACCTGGTTCCATCTATTGTCCTTCTATCTCTTCTTTAACATTCCAACTTATTCTATCGTTTGGTTTCTGTAGAGCCATACATACACCTGTTGCAAATACTCTTATCCTAGCCAGGAATAAATATTTTTTTACATGATTCATTTATGAAAATAAAAAATATTTGAAGTTGCATTTTGCTTTATAAATTTTATCAATTTAAAATTCAGAAAATGCCTTTTTTGTATTGCAATGCCACTGAATGATTGCATTATCTTTTTTGCTAAAATTTCAGGAATTACAAAATTGAGGTGGTTCTCAACCTCTTCATACTTCAGAATCACCTGGGAACATTTTAAAACTTAGTTGCTTGAGCCACACCCCTGCAGAGTCTCATTCAAATTGGTCTAGGCCTTAATCAACCTTTCAGAATAACTCTGAAAACCAATGCAGAGAAATATGAGGCTGACAGTGCTGAGGTTTGAACACATATCAATATTGAGCAACATACTTTGGAACTGGTTCATTTTATCTATCTTTGACTGATCTTCCGAGCTTTAATTTATAAATGTGGTTTGCCTCATGATATATCGTAATATTGTATTCTCCAAAGCATTAATTTTAAAAAATTTATTTAAAATAAGAAAAATGTCATCTTTAAAACAAAGAAATATTCATCAATGTCCTTTCTTTGAAATGTCAAATTCTTATCAGTCACCTATTTCTTTTTGACAGCAATCCTAACAACAGTTTACATTTTATTTAAGAAATGGTTCTTCTCAATTTGGAGCTTCTATTAAAATTTAAAAAACACATTATGATGCAGCAATTGCATTTCTGTTAATAGGAATCATTCTTGCAGAAATACTTGTGTGCGTGTGTGTGTGTGTGTGTGTGTATGAATGAAGATTTTCACAGCAGCATTGTGTATGATGGATAAGACAAAATCAGATGACCACGATAAAACATAAACTGAAATGACTATTATAGGGGAAATAGTTAAATAAAATTTGGAATTCTGTGCAACAGAAGAATATGCAGCTTGTAAAAATGAGTTGCGTGTTCTGTCTTGGAAAGGAGTCCATGAAAGATTTTCAGTAAAAAAAAAAAGGGGTGGGGGGAAAACCCTATAAACAGTGTGATTCTTCCCTCCACGTTTCTGTATTAGAAGAGGACATTTTGTGTGTGTCTAAGTAAAGCTATACAATGTCTGGCATGATAAGAGTTCTCTGTATTGCTAACTGGTTTTTTGGGAGATGTTATGAAGGAGTTGAGTAAGGAAGGGCTTTTTTTCACTGTATTACTGTTTCATTTCACAATTTTCTTCAACAAGAATACATTATCTGTGTAATTAAAAAAATAAAAGGAAATGATAAACAGCCAGTCAAAAGTGGAAACGGCAATCCTCATGGCCTCGGAGTCAGGCTGGGTTCTCTCACCCGCTCTGCAGAGGCGCAGAATACACTGTGGGTACAGTGACCGGGTAGAACTACGTGCCACTCCTCTGAGACACCTGGGTCCCACTGGCTGATTCCTGCCCCCACCCCAGGCCCTCTCACTTTTCTAGACCAAGCCAACAACCCTCACAATTGCCAGCCTGGTAGCCTAGGCAGTTCTGCTCTGGTTGGCCTGTTGGGAGTGTGGCCCTGAGCTGTCTTCAGTAGGCATGGGGAGAGGTGCAAGGGTTAGGCTTGGCTGAGTTTGGCCCTCGGGGGCCAGGGGTGGGGATTTCAGAAATTAAACTGCAGGTCACATCTCAAAGCTATTGCTGTTGCTCTTATTGATGTAGGTGCCACATATAAGTTTCTGCAGAAAACTAACAGAAAGGAGAGACTGGCTCTATAAGAGTTGGTCTTCTATTTAATTCTCATTATATTCCACTGCCAGATTTCCCAATATAGTGGCCAATTTCTATGGAGTGCTCACTATGTGCCAGGCACTCTAAGTATTTTACATGTATTATCTCAACTAATTCTTGTAGCAACCTATGACATAGGTGCTATTATCACCATCAATTTACAGATCAGGAAACGGAGACACAGAAAAAGTAAGTATTTTGCTCAAAGTCATACAAATAAGTGGCAAAGCCAGGATTTGAATCCAAGTGCTCATTTCTGTGCTCCATCCTCCTGTGTAGACCAAACCTTTTCTTTCCTAGCCATCTCCTATACTTTAAAGTCAGAAAGTTTGAAGACAAAAATGAAGCACCACTTAGGAATGCATGGCTCCTTCCATTAGAAGAGAAAAATTGTAGAATTTAAGGTTAATAAGATAATGATTTAAAATATAAGATTTTGATGAAAGCAATCTATAAAAATATATCCAGGAACATCTATTTTCTTGAATTTTAAGTTCTTAAACCTCTGTGTTTGATAATATTTTCTTGATGTTCCACCGAAAATTACCTCTCAAAATTTGCAAGTATCATTTATCATATATAAGAGAGGTAGCGTTGCCTAGTGGTAAAAACATGGACTTGAACCAGATTCCCTGAATTCGAATCCTGGCTTCAGCATTCATTAGCTGTGTGATGTTAGGCAAGTTACTTAACTTGTCTTGTGCCTCACTTTCTTCATCTGTAAGAGAATAGTATCTATCTCTTTGGGTTGTTAGGACAATCAAATGAGTGATATTATTAAACACTTAGAATACTGTATGGAACATGGTAAGTGCTATAAAAATGTTTGTTAAATAATTAAGATAATTAAGAATAAAGTTCAGTACAACCAAACTGCATGGAATCTAACCCATTGATTTTTTTTTTTTTAAGGGAGAGAAAAGAGTAAAGAAACTCATATTTGTTGAACTTCTATTCTGGCAGCTAGCAATAGCTAGTACCAAATAAATATAGGCTTTAGAATTTCTAGGTAAGTAAAAACCTCCTTCTAATTCAAGCAGATGACCATGATTCTCAAGAAATGGATTCTGGGTCCACAGAGAGCTGGGCTTAATAACAAATGGGAAACAGGCCCCAAAGACAGCATGCTCTCAGCAAGGTTTGTGGGCTTCTGGGGCTTGGGGCTTGAGGGCTTTGGAATTTGATGCTTGCTCAGAGTTGTTAATGTGGCTATTAGCCTTGAGACTTTTCTGCTTTCATACCACACACATCCATGTTTTCCTATTTCAACCTTCTCTTCATTTCCTCCAAATTTCATGCTGTAGACCTTACCCTGTGTTTCTGTTGTGTTTCACATTCTTAGAGTTGGCATTATGGTTTTAGTGTCTTTAGGGCATTAAAATCTATATTTCACTGTAACAAATAGGAGCAAATCTTAAGATTTCCAGCTGGAATTCTTTTCAGCCTTTCCCCTATTGATATTTGCAGTTTCATTTTGCTCTAATTGTCCCCAGTGGTGCAAATAGGAGGAACTCAGCCTTTGCCAATGGAGGCTGAGCTGCCACTACCTTTTCCTGCCTAGAAAACAGAATGGATCCTGGGGGCAAAGATTAGCCCCTTTTTAACACTGGGCAGAGCTGGGAGAAAATTAGAATGCCTACATTTTACCTCTTTCTATTGATTATTGCTATCATTATTGCTTTTGCTTTTGTTAGAAAGGGGCTCCTTGAGAGGGAGGAGAGAGCAATGGCCACACGAAAACAGTGAAGCCAACCACATGTAGCTTGCAAACCCTTTGGGATCACTCAAGCTGAAAAGAAGCTATAAAATGTAAAACAGCATCATTAATAATAATACTTTTATGATTGTAAATAGAAGCAAGTAAAATCGAGTTGCTTGGTGCTCCAAGCTTTAGACTGAACTCTAAACAGTGAGGCTGTGGTACCCTTACTTTCCTTTCTCTTTATTGCTCATCTCGTATTCTATAACACGTTCCTCCACAATTGCCATAAGCAAATCATTTAACCCATAGGAATAATCCTGGGAAGGTGATGTCAGTGCAAACATATCTATGGCTGTAAAGATTAGCCATGCACAAACACCCAAAGGAAAGGACTTGCAGATATGAAGTGCTATATCAATAGCAAATGCTGCAACTAATTGATAATAACAGTATACATGCAGAGCCCAAAGCATGTAGGGAGCTGCATTTCAGAGAGCTAGGCAAAATGAATCGGGCCAGAAGCAACTGGAGAGCTAGAGTTCTGAGCCCTGTCTACACAGCAGGACCACACACATAAAGCACCAATTTTGTTGCCCATGTGGTATTGTGATAAGTTCTAGTGAGGGTGTTGACAGGTGGTCTATCATCCTGGGCTTGGTTAGGTGCTAAAAACAGGTTTTATCATCACTTGGTAAGGTTATTTAGTATACTAATTAAATTATAAGGGAAGATACGGAAAAAGCAGGGCCCTGAGATAATTGTTGCAGAGCATTAGGTATAGACAGTTCTCCCTCACCTTCCTGGCCATTGAAGGCTGCCTTAGTAATATGCCCTCTAAAATCCAATGGAGTGAAGCAGAAACCTTTGGGATGTTGAGAAGGGAGGGAATGTGGTGTAGTAGTTCATGGCTGGGTCTAAATTCTGGCTTCATCATTTACTTGTTAGTAATCTGGAAAAAGTTAAGTTACTTTCTTGTGCCTCAGCTTCCCTTCTGTAAAATAGCTATCCCATAATTGTATGTGAGAATTAAATGAATAATATATGTAAAAATCTAGAACAGTGTCTGGCATTTAGAAGCATTCACTAAATATCACCTATGTCTTATGCCCATCTGAGATATTCTGAGAGATGTTTTGAAGTGCCTAAAATGGACATACTTGCTTTACCAGCTTAGAGATATGAAATTAAACGCCTCGTTTTAGGATTCCAGTTAAACGTCTTCAGCCACCTCACCCATCAGAATGTCTGATTTCCTCCTGTGATAATCTTTAGGAGCCCTGGTGTTCTAAAGGTCTATCTTTGCTGCTAGAGCCGGAGCTCAGACATGCCCCCTAGGGGTGAGAGCATGTTGTAACTGCCACTGGAAATTTACTTCTGCTTGGGTTCATGCATCCCCAAGTGGCAGACACAGTAAAACCCAAGAAGTCAAAGGGCCTCTTGACTTGTCATTCCTGAGACGTCAGTGTGGCAGTGTCTGAGAGTGGCTGAAGCTCAGTGGCTAAAGCTCCAGTGCAGTCCCTCTCCCAAGTTAGTTCTTCAAGGTTGGAGGAAAGATCCTTCTCCACCTCTTATTCATGGCTGGCCAGAGGAATTTTACACCATTTGAGCAGGCAGTGCAACTTGACAGGTTTCTTAAAGTTCATCCACACAGTCTCTCCCCAGAGCATAATATAGGGTTCAGAGCCACTATTCCTTTGATCACCTGACTTCGTACAAGAATGGCCCCTGACTCAGTCTCTTTCTATTCTTCACGCTGACTTTACTTCAGTAGACTCATTGTCTTTGTTACAGAGCCTTGATCAGGGATACCCTCACAGATCTTAATACCTTTGAATCTCCTGGAGAAAGATCGGGGGTTTCATCCTGCTATGGTCGAAATGTTTATGTCTCCCCCCAAAATTCATATGTTGAAATCCTAACTTGTGTGTTGATACTGTTAGGAGGTTAGGCCTTTTGGAGGGTGATTAGGTCGTAAGAGTGGAGCCCTCATGAATGGGCTTAGTGCCCTTAAAAACGGCCCAGAGAGCTGCCTCACCTCTTCCACCACCTTAGGAAGTTGTCACCAGACACTGAATCTGCTGTTGTCTTGATCTTGGACTTCCCAGCCTCCAGAACTGTGAGAAATAAATTTCTATTGTTTATAAGCCACCCAATCTATGGTATTTTGTTTTAGCAGCCCAAAAGGATTAGGACTCATCCCTTTACTTTAAGAAAGCCCGTAGTCTCATACAAATTTGCCTACTTCTCCCTAGCTCTGAATGTTAACAGTTTCTCTATCAGGAAAAAATAAAATTCTACCTTACCATACATTCTGTTTTCATTCTTATTTTAAAGCCTTTGCTTTGCTTTAATTGTTTTTGTGGATTATTGGTAGTGAGGGAATGTTCTGAGAGCTGTCAACAAAGTGTCAAATAGAATGATTGAATAGCACATATCATTTCCTTGTGACCTTTATTTGATTGTGCATTTAAACAACTCTACTTTCTCAAGAGAAGGTAAAGAGGAAAAATATTTTTCAGGAAGTGGAAACATCTTTATCTACTACAAATATTTATTGAACACAACTACAGTATTTTGAGTCTACTTAAAGATAATTGGGATATTTTGAATGTTTCTTGGTATAAGAAAATTCACATAGAGAAATAGACATTATTCAATCTTCCTTAGATAGTTCATTTTTTTACAAAAGCCCAAAGCCATTTAAGTCATGTCCGAGTGTTTCAGTTAGTTATTGCTGCATAATGAACCACCCCCAAATTTAGTGCCTTTAAACAGTTATTTTCTTAGGTTATTAAGTATGAAATATCTGATTTTCTTAAGTACTAAGTTTGACAGTTGATATCTCTGACATTTCACTTTGATAGTTCTTTTTTTACTTTTATTGTGAAGGTACATCCTTATTCTTTCAAATGCATGGTTTGGCTTGTGATTATCTTTCAATTTTTTTAAGAGCAATTTTCGTGAAATTATGGATATGTAAAAAATTTGTGTTATTTTCGAATATGAGTTCCATTGTGCAATCAGTGCAGTACAGACAGCTCAAAATATCAATAAAGTGTTTGGGAAGGATGTGGCTAACGAATGCACAATATGTCAATGGTTTGAAAAGTTCCATTCTGGTGATTTTAATCTTGAAAATGAGTGATATGGGTGACCTGAAACCAAGGTGGATACTGCTGAGCTGAAAGCTGTAGTGGAAGCAGATCCATCTCAACCTATGTGTTAGTAGCAAGGTTTGACATTACTATTCCAGCAATATTGAACCATTTGAAACAAATTGGCAAGGTAAAGAAGCTGGATAGATGGATTCTGCATGAATTAAACAAGTATCAAAAGAGAAATCGTCTTGCAGCTTGCCTTTCTTTCCTCTCACAACATAAAGGTGAACCATTTCTACACAGTATTGTTACACGTGATGAAAAATAGACTCTTTTTGACAATTGCAAGCATTCGGCACAATGGTTGGATAAAGATGAAGTGCCGAAACACAGTCCAAAACTGAATATTCATCAAAAAAAGCTAATGGTGTCTGTTTGGTGGTCCAGTGCTGGTATTATCCACTACAGCTTCACGAAACCTGGTCAATTGATTACAGTGGATGTCTGTTGCAACCAATTGGACGAAATAATGAGGATGCTTTTGATTAAGCAGCTGAGATTGGTCAATAAAGACAGGCCAATCCTCTTGCAAGACAATGGTTGACCATGTCACACAAATAATGCTACTCAAACTATAGAGGCTGGACTCGAAAACTCCCTGTCATCCACCGTATTTACCAGAGTTTGCACCAACTGACTACCACTTCTTCCTGGCTTTGGACCACTTCTTCTTGCAAGGAAAAATATTCAATTCTCAACAAGCTGTGGAAAACACCTTTCGAGCTTGCATTGCCACTCGCTCTCCAGGCTTCTTTGCTGCTAGCATAAACAACATACCATTAAGATGGCAAAAACTGTTTTGATAGTTTAGGCATATATTTCGATTAACTGTACTGCTTCTTGTTTGAGATATAATAAACTAAACTTCTGACTTAAAATTGAATATTTCATATTCAATGACCTAACAGAAAATTTCATGAATCTTTGGGCTGACTACACTCAGTTGGGAGGTTCTTCTGCTTTACATGATGTCAGCTTGGATTGCTGTCATCTGGGAACTCAGCTGGGCTACAGTGTTTAGGATCTTCACTCACATGACTTGCAATTGGTGCTGTCAGTAGGCTGGGAGCTCAGCCAGGGCTGTCCACCAGAATGCCTTGATTCTCTTCATTGTGGCCTCCCCACAAGCCTTGGGCTTATCACAACATGGCACCTGGGTTCCAACAGGGAGTGTTCCAAGAGAAAATCCCCAAATGTACAAGCACTTACTAAGCCTTTGCTTGAATCCTGCTTGTTCAATGTCCTATTGGCCAAATCCATTCACATGGTCAAGCCCAGAATGTGGGTGGGAACTGCACAAAGATATGAATACTGGAGGCTTTATTCATTGAGCTTCATCAAAGTCACAGTCAACCACACCCAGAAACTTTTAATTCCAAGAGAGCAGAATTAGGATTTTGAAGGGATCTCAGAGACTTTACAGCTCAGCTTCTTTGTTTTAGCAACAAACAGACACAGACTCAGAGGAACTAACTTACTTTCCCAAAGCAGCAACTCAAACCTGGGCTGTTCATTGTAAAAACTATTTTGAGCCGTGCTCTGTGCAGGCACCATCTCTGTCTTGGGGAGGTGTAGCCTCTGACCTCACTTGCTCACAGTCTGGAGGGTGACCTTGCAGTTTAGACCTCCTAGTGCCCAAGGCTGCATTCTAACCATGGTCCTGAACTGCCTTCCCATTGTTAATTAAGTGTGTAATGACTGTATTAAAGTTAGTTTCAGGTTCTAATTTATGACGCAATAGTTATATTTTAATGTACACTTTATGGTACATTGGAGTCCCTCGGTAATCAATGTGCCTTCCTCTAATCCTGCCTGGTTTATAATACTTGGAGAAAATTTTATTATTTTAAACAATTATAAAGATTTATGGTTACTTGAATCTTTGCTTTTGTGAAATATTTTTATTCATGTCTACTATTTACTTGAAGCCAAATCCTTTATCAGGAATACAACCTCTAATTACAACATTGTTCCTATGGGAAAATGTAATTTGCTTTTCAATGATCCTCTTTATGACATGGTCTCCAGGAATGTGCTTTCTGCAAAAAAAAGCAAGTAGAGACTACTTCCTCTGTAACTTCTTGCCAACTGCCTGGCACGGTAGGACCAGCGTATATAAAGTAGCTCTACTCTTTTTGTTGACACATGAAATCTGAGTTAGGGAATAATGACAGATTCCCCTGAGGTCATGTGGGGGATGGATAAGGAAGCAAAATAGGAGATGGGAAGGTTCTACGATGCTCTCCACAGTCATCCCGCCAATCATCAAGTCCTACCTACCCATGAGTGTGTCTCACTTTGGTTCTTCCTTCCCAGAAATGACATAGTGGTCAACGCAATGAGAGGGTGCACAGGTGTGCTGCACAACACGACGACATGGCAGGTACTGGGTGGTCCTGAAGAGCTTCCTGGTGGAAGTGATGTTCCAGCTGGCATCTGAGGGATGAGGAGGAAAGCAGGGGAAGAGGTGCCCAGGATCTTCCAGGAAGAGGAAACAGGATATGCAAAGGACTGGCAGAGAGAATGAACACTAAGGAACCAAAATAAGCTTTTTTCTCCTCCAAAAAAAGGCAATATGCTTTCAAATGTACATTGAAACCTCAGTCTGTAGAAAAACAGAAAATCTGCAGGCAGCTTTGAAATATGGCTCCTTGTACACTCTAGCTTTTGGCCATGGAGAGGTACACAGAGGCCAGCTCCTGTCCTGTCTAGAGTACCTGGTTACAGTTCCCTTGCTCCAACCTTCGAACTCAGGGTCAGGACCCCTGAGCCACTCTGGACCACCAAGCTTTTGTGCTATTTTTCCTTCTCAATTACTGTACCACAGGTGTCTTCTTTATTTTCAGCTAACATTAATAGTGTGTCTTATGTATGTGACAGTCACTGTTCTAAGAATTATAGTACAAAGTAAATTAACACATTTATTCCTCACAACAAGTTTAGTTGGGTAAGTATTGTTATTATCCCCATTTTTACAGATGAGGAAACTGCGGCATAGAGAGATTAAGTAACTTGCCCATGGTTACGTGGTTAGTCAATGACAGAACCAGTATTCAGACCCAGAAGGTGTTATGTCAAAACCTGTGCTTTTAATCATTGTGTTATTCTGCCCCGCATCGTACTTATGTGTGACCCTATTTCTAGTTGTCTTTTTCTATGGGTGCCTTCTGTTTCACTTTGTTTATAACCTCCTTCAGGCATCATGATATTGACATATTTCCACAGCACTAAGACTTGTGCCTTGCATCAAATAGGAACTCAATGGATATTTGCTGGATGATAAAATGACAAAAACCAAAATATAGATCATTATAAATTGTATGATTTTCTGGATGTGTTTTGGGCTTACGAAAAGATCTCCTGTTGTCTCTCATGAACATAGTGATAACAGTTTACAAAATGCTCGAATATGATTTGATTCTCAGGACACCCCTGTGATGTGGATGGAGCAGATATTGTGCCTATTTTATAGCTGGGGAAACTGAGATATGCACAAAGAAATTGACTTGCCTCCGTCATGTGCAATGGTGGGCTGGACCCAGGGCCCAAGGCTCCTGACTTCTCATCCTATAATGTTCCACTTCAGATTTTCCCCAAGTCTTCCTCAATCTAACGCAGGCCACGGTCTGGCTCTGGCTTTATTCAGTGACATCTTCATGCACTGTTGAAAATCAAGTGGTGGGAAAAAGGTAAATGCCAGAAAATATATGAAATCATTTTAGAGAAAGAAAAAAAAAAAACACATGGATAAGTCAGTTATGGGGCAGTTTCCAGAGTGTAAATCAGATTTTTTAATTTTGGAAAGAAAAGGAAAAAAGAGGAAATATTTGTTCTAACTGCAGTGAAAATTCAAATCGAAGCCAGAATTTGAGGTGGCAGGCCTTGTTTGGAAACTCCTTTTGTTTATAATGTAGGTTTTTCTCCCCTTTATGAAGCAGATGCTTATACAAGCATTACCAGTGTTGTCAATAACACTGTAACATTTGCCTTCAATCCCTTTGTTGCTCAGGGAACATGTTGGGTTTCGGCACATTTAGCTTTGCCATTTACTTCACAAATTGCAGCTGTGTAGTGCTACAACTAAGTCGATTTTACTGAGAATAAAAATTGAAGAAAAAAATTCTCCTAACAACCTTTCCAGTAATCACAGGCCTGAAATATTTTGGGGTGCACACGTGAGTGTGCGTGTGTGGATGTGTTTTCCGAATAACTTGGTTTCAGTACAATGATGCTTCAGTAAGAATCTTCCTGCAAGTTTAATTCAAAAGGGAAGGCTTTGTTGTTATTAAACACAATGGCAGTTTGTACATCTCCACATCATTATGTTGCTTCTCATTATGGTAATTCATTTGCTTCTGCTTTGTATGGATATCAAATAAAAATCACTCTCGCTCCTGGCAAGTGATTGCCATTATGGAGACACTCTGGGAGCGCAGCTAAGCAGTGCTTGGTGTCATAGCAAACACAATTAGCAAAGTGGCATCCGGAGTGGCTGTATGGAGTTGCCCTGTGGTGAGTCTGTGCGTTTTCTATTTAGCAGGGCTGCAGGTTACTAGGCTCTGCCATGCGCCTTCTCTGTGTTCATCTTTGTACCAATTTCTATTCAAGTGGAACAGCGTGGGGACTTTGTGTGAATTTTACTTTTTGTTTTTCTCTGACGGGCTCTTCCTCAGCACAGGCTTTTGGGTCCTACAGACCCCGGCTCTTGGGCCTCCCCGCTGCTCCGTGTCAGAGTCATCAGCCACCTGGAGGCCAAGGGAAGGCCTTCCCCTTTCTGCTCCCACCTCTTGGGATTGCCTTAAAAATTAAAAAAATTATCTTATTATTTTGTTACTTAAAATTTTTTTTATTATACATTTTTATCTTCTCTGTCCCTTGGGATTTAACTTCACTTTCTACAGTAGCCTGGGCCCCTCCCTTTTTTCCTACCTCACCCCTGTGCCGGGATGTGAGCAGGTTGTGGTGGGGCGGGACTGACCCTTCCCTGCCTCTGCTGGCTCCCTTGCTGTCTTCCCTAGTGCTTGGGCGCAGGAACGGGATAGCGCAGGGCCACCGTGCTGTACTACTTGTGTTTTGCATGAAGGCCTTCCGCTAAGGGAGTCAGCAAAAGCTAAAACTCAGCGCATGATCTCCTCCCCAGGCCGTGTGCCCTGGCATGTGTCTAGTAGAAGATGTGCTTCACTCACCCAATAAAGAGTACTTTTTTGACTGGTTCAGTTGTGCATAAAAAAGCAAGGTACCTTTTTCTAGTTTGCTCTGGAATGGCTAGAGGAGGCCCTGCTACTACTGCTGTGACCCAGGGACCTGGCCTAGGAAGGCACAAGAGGGGCCTATGCCCTCTAGCTCCGTCTCCCCCAGAGCCTCTGCCAGGGCTCTCAGACCCGCATGGCTCAAACTGTGGCAGAGGCATAGAATGGCTCTTTCTAGAAGGGCCCTGCATAATAGATCTCCCAAACCTACCCAGCACAGTGTGGGAGGTGGGGAGGTGGTAACTCAATCTGTCTTAAGGACCCATAGATGGCCTCTGGACACTCTCTGTCCCTTAACTATCTCTTCCTTCCATATAGTATTCTCTTTGGAATTTTCTAGGCCAGTGCTCCCAGCCACTTTTGGGCAATTTGAGCCCCTCCATACAGGAGGAGAAATTTCAGGTCTGTCCCCTCAGACACCTCTCATGTCTTGCACAATCAAGAGCCTCAGGCTTTGGTTGGATGCAAATGGCATCTCTTCTTCATTTGGTCATTGTCAGCTGCGCAGGGTTGAGGTGTTGGTTCCTGTCCTCTGCATTGAGGATGCTCCGGTTCCAGTTTAGTTTTCCCGTGAGCGAGAGCTTCCTCACTAGTTTTCCTAAGAATCCAGCTCAACTTGCCAAGCCTAGCATTGATTTTTCTGATGTCCATAAAGTTTAGTCTCAGATAAAGAAAGCATATATTTCTTGTTAGCATGACTTTGACCTTTTTCATTTCAAAATCATACCCCTGGCATTATTGCACTAAGGAAGATTTGATATTTTCACAGGTCACTGTACTATCTCTAAATGGCTTTTTCTTTCCCATTCAATGATACCAGTTATGAATATATTATTTATTATTTCAAATCTTCCCTTACCTCCAACAGAAGGGCAGCACACACAAGTTTATCAAGCCATATAGGCATTGACTTTGTTTTTGACCCTAGTATGTAAATGAAAATGAAAAACCGGACCAGTATAGGAGGGAGCCTGTTTATCCTTGACATTCCCCTGTCTTCACTGGTAGGAAATCTTTGAACATAGTGTGCAGTTTCAAGGGAGAGGAGGTGGCCATGGAAGCCCTGGGGGTGACAGGCTCTGAGTGCAGAGGGCACGGGAGTCCTCATAGGACCCTGGCCCCTTCTCCCCTCTCATCCTAATTCTCCCCATTTCTTTCCTTTTCCTTTCTCTTTCCTCTCTTGCTTCCCTCCCCATCCTGCTTCCAGTCTTTTTTTCCTTCCCTTCTCTCTTCCCCAAGTATCACCAGAACTTCCCAGAAGCCAAGTGAAGAGCTGGATGTAGAGCTTTCGAGATGATCCTTGAATGTTGTATGACGGCGATTGGGAAGGGGAGGATGGACAGGAGGAAACCTCCAGCAGCCCCTGGAAGGAAAATTGTCTGCGTTCCTTAGCACCCGGCCTGGGATGGGCCAGCCCTCATACGAAAGGAGTGCAGACTGGCCGAGCATGGGGAGTGGGGCCTGCCCTACTGCGGGTGATACTGACACTGATGCTGGGCACAGGGCACTTTGTTCTTCCTCGCCCACCTTTCCCCCTTCCCATCTAACCGCTCTCTAAACCCTCTGGATTATATTAATACTTCCTAAAATCATCATTTCCCTGTGTCCTTAATTCTTCAAAACAATTCAGTGTATTAATTTGGATTCCCCAGGAAAGCAGAGCTGAGCGAAGGACTTGAGTGAAGGCGCAGTTGCCAGAAACAGCGCAGGAGCAGGGGGAGTGAGAGAGGGAAGGATGAAAAGCTGATATAAGTGCATGTTACTGGGATTGTCTGGTGAGCAACGGAACACTACCCTTCTCTCCTCTCTGAGCAGCATATAGAGTGCCTCCTAGAACTGTCCATTTGCAGGATGGGTGCTTGAGGCATTTATCCACCATCTCCTGTCATCTGCTGGAAGATCATCTGCAGAGATGTTAAATCAAGGCTCATAGGGCTCCGGCTCCAGACACACTGGAGAGGCCCTGAGCAAAAAGAACACAGACTCTAGCAAGTTGACGTGGGATGTAGCCAGAGTGAGGTGAGTCTGGGCTCCAGAGGAAACTGACCACCACAGCAAGGACTGTCCTCCACAGTGGGGACTGCCCACCATAGTGAGGACGGTCCACCACAGGGGGGACTGTGCACCACGGGAGGGACTGCGCATCACAATGGGGACTGTGCGTCACAGCTGAGGACTGCCCATCCCCGCAGGCATTGAGTACCACAGCGAGGACTGTTGGCCACAGCAGGGACTGTCCACTTCAGCGGGGAATGTGTACCACAGTGGGGTCTGAGCACCACAGTGGGGACCGTCTGCCACAGCAGTGACTGCCCAGCACAGCAGGGACCATGGACCACAGTGGGGACTGACCACCACAGTGTGTACTGTGTTCCACAGCGAGGAATGCCCACCAC
Organism: Avahi laniger; assembly: GCA_963575035.1. Lineage (NCBI taxonomy): Eukaryota > Metazoa > Chordata > Mammalia > Primates > Indriidae > Avahi > Avahi laniger. The sequence continues at coordinate 28,568 of CAUYSK010054534.1, forward strand.
ATTGGACTGAGTATTACAGCAGGGACTTTTCACCACAGGGGAAGGGTACTCCACAGTTTGGACTATGCACCAGTGCGGGAACCCTGCACCCTAGCCGGTATGCAGCACCACAGTGGGACTGCCCACCAGAGTGGGCACTGTCCCCCATAGCGAGGACTGTGTAGCTCAAAGGTGACTGGGCACCACGGTGAAGACTGAGCACCCTAGTGGACACTACCAATCATAGTGGGGACTGCCCAAGACAGCGTGGACTGCACATCACAGCAGGTATTATTCACCACTGTGAAGACTCATTGTCACAGATGGCATTTTTCATCACAGCAGAAACTGTCCACCATAGAGGGGAATGCCAACCACTTAGGGATGGCGGACCACAGTGGGGACTGCCTACCATAGCGGAGACTGTGCACTATAGCAGAGGCCATGTACCAGAGCAGGAACTGTACACCACAGAGAGGACTGTCCACCACGGTGGGGACTGTGCATCACAGTGGACAAGACATCACAGTGGGAACTGACCACCACAGCAGTCCACCCAGCTAAAGCGGACAGTCCCTGATGTGGCAAGGAGTCCCCGCTGTGATGTGCAGTCCCTGCTGTGGGTTGCAGTCCCTCCTGTGGTGGACAGTCCGAGGTGTAGTTTGCATCCTCCACTGTGGTGGGTGGTCCCTGCTGTGTTGCATTGTGTCTGTGTTGGTGGGCAGCCCCCACTTGGTTCACAGCCTCTGCTGTGGTGGGCAGTCCCCACTGTGGTGGGCAGTCCAGCTGTGGTGCACATCATGGTGTGGACTATGGACAACAGTAGGGACTGCATGCCACAGTGGGAATTGCTCAGCACAGCAGGGAATGCCTACCACATGGGGACTGCAAAACATAGCAAGGACTGTCCAACACAGCTGGCAGTGTTTACCATGTTGAGTAATGACCACTACATGGGGACTGTGTAAAACAGTGGGACTAATCAGCACGTGGGGACTGTGAAGCACAGTGGAGACTGCACCCACGGCGTGGAATGCCCACCACAGGGGTGACCACCCACTATAGTGAAGACTATTGACCACATGGGAACTGTCCATCATAGCGAAGACTGGGCAGCACGGATGTGACTTCGCACCACAGTGGCAACTGGGCAGGACAGTGAAGGTGGAGCATCATAGTGGATACTGCCCATCATAGTCGGGACTGCTGAAGAGAGCGTGGACTGCACGTCACAGCAGGTGTTATTCACCACTTTCAGGACAATTTGCCACATATGGCGCTGATCACCACAGCAGAAACTGTCCACAACAGTGGGCAATGTCCCCCACTTGGGGATGGTAGATCACAGTGGGGACTGCCTACCACAGAGTGGACCATCTACCACAGCAGGGAGCATGTACTATAGCAGGAACTGCCCATCAGAGTGAGGAGTGTCCACCACAGGGGGACTGTGAACCTCAGGAGAGGACTGTCCATCACAGCGGACCACACATCACAGTGGGGACTGACCACCACAGCAGTGCACCCTGCTGAAGTGGACAGTCCCTGCTGCAACCGTGAGTCCTCGGTGTGATGCACAGTCCCTGCTGTGGAGGGCAGTCCCTCCTGTGGTGGACATTCCCAGCTATGGTTTGCATCTGCCACTGTGGTGGGCGGTCCCTGCTGTGGTGCATTGTGTCTGTTTTGGTGGGTAGTCCCCACTTGGTTCACAGCCTCTGCTTTGGTGGGCAGTCCCCACTGTGGTGGGCAGTCCAGCTGTGGTGCACATCATGGTGAGGAGTATGGACAACAGTGGTGACTGCATGCCACAGTGGGGATTACTCACCACAACGGGGAATGCTCACCACATGGGGACTGTGAAGCACAGTTGAGACTGCACCCACAGCATGGAATTTTCACCGTAGTAGTGACCACTCACTATAGTGAAAACTGTTGACCATAATGGGGATGGGACACCACAGTGAGGACTCTCCCTCATTGCAAGGACTGGGCAGCACTAAGGTGACTCGGCATCACAGTGGCGACTGGGCACCACAGTGCAGACTGAGCATGATAGTGGATACTAACCATCATAGTGGGTACTGCCCAAGACAGCGTGGACTGCACATCACAGCATGTATTATTCACCACTGTGAAGAGTGATTGTCACAGATGGTACTGATCATCACGGCAGAAATTGTCCACCATAGCGTGGAATGCCCACCACTTGGGGTTGGCCGACCACAGTGGGGACTTCCTACCATGAGGCGGAGTGTCCGCTACAGCAGATACCATGTACCGTAGCAGGAACTGTCCACCACAGGGCTGTCCATCACAGTAGGAACTGTGCATTACAGGAGAGACTGTGCATCACAGTGGACTGCACATCATAGTGGGGACTGACCACCACATGGGGACTGCAGGACATAGCAGTGTGTACCACACAGCTGGAAATGTTCACCGTGGTGGCTAATCACCACTACATGGGGACTGTGGACCATAGCAGGGACTATGCACTACAGTGGGACTGCTCAGCACATGGGGACTGTGAAGCACAGTGGAGACTGCACCCACGTCATGGAATGTCCACCACAAGGATGATCACCCACTATAGCGAAGCCGTTGACCCCAGTTGGGATGGGACACCACAGTGGGGAGTCCATCATAGCGAGGACTGGGCAGCAATACGGTGACTCAGCACCACAGTGGCAACTGGGCACCACAGTGCAGACTGACCACCATGGTAGATGCTATCCCATCATAGTGGGGACTGCCCAAAACAGCATGGACTGCACATCACAGCAGGTTCTATTCACCACTGTGAAGACTCATTGTCACAGATGGTGCTTTTCATCACACCAGAAACTGTCCCCCACAGCAGGGAATGTCTACCACTTGGGGATGGCAGACTACACTGGTGACAGTCTGCCACAGAGTGGACTGTCCACCACAGTAGAGACCATGTGCTGTAGCAGGAACCGACCAATATAGTGTGGACTGTCCACTACAGGGGGACTGTACACCACAGGAGTGAGTGTGTGTCACAGCAGACTGCACATCACAGTGGGGACTGCCCACCACAGCCGTCCACCTTGCTAAATTGGACAGTCCCTGCTGTGGCCAGTCATCCCCACTGTGATGCACAGTCCCTGCTGTAGGGCAGTCCCTCCTGTGGTGAACAGTCCCAGCTGTGGTTTCCTTCCCCCACTGTGGTGGGCGGTCCCTGCTGTGGTGCATTGTGTCTGCAGTGGTGGGTAATGTCCACTACCTGGGGACTGTGTACCACAGTGGGGACTGTGCACCATAGTGGGACTGCTGACCACATGAGAACTGTGAAGCATGGTGGAGACTGCACCCGTGGCATGGATTGTCCACCACAGCGGTGACCGCCCAGTGCAGCAAAGACTGTTGACCACAGTGAGGACTATCCAGTATAGTGAGAACTGTGCAGCACAATGGTGACTGGGCACCACAGTGCCAACTGGGCACCACAGTGAAGACTGAGCATTATAGTGAAGACTGCCCAAGACAGTGTGGACTGCACACCATAGCACGTATTGTTCACCACTGTGAATACTGATTGTCACAGATGGTGCTGATTGTCATAGTGGAAACTGTCCACCACAGCAAAGTCTGCTGATCGCAGTGGCATATGTGCACTATAGTGGGGCGTATGCACCATAATGGCGACTGGAAACCACAGTGGGGATGGCGTAACACAATCAGAACTGCCTACCTTCATAGGGACTGCATACCACAGAGGGGCCTGTCCATCATAGCAGGCATTGTGCACCACTGTGAGAAATGCCACCACAGTGGGAAATGCCCATTGTTGGGGTGACTGCCCATCACATCAGGACTGTGCACCCTAGTGGGAACAATGTACCACAGTGGGATCTGCCTACGACAGCAGAGGTGCCACATGGAGCGGGGACAGTGTACAACAACGGGGACTACCTACCAAAGGGTAGAATGTCCACCCCTGCAGGGACTGCCCACCACAACATAGACAATGCATCATAGCAGGCACTGGCCTCCACAGTGGAGACTCCATACCACATCAGGGACTGTCCATCACAGTGCAGACTGCTCAGCAAAGCAATAATTAGGGACTAATGTGAATCTGCGGAGACTTGGCACACATCAATAGTTGACAGCCCAGTGACTTTGCTCATCAGACCAGTTTAGTTTATCCAGTAGGATCATAACCCTGGGGCTGGATTTCTGTGTCCGGTCAGCTGCCAACAGTGAGGTCTGTAGTCAGGGAAATAAAATCCTGGAAAGAGGCCACAATAGCCTCCCCAAATAACCCCTCCCATCAGGAGCAGCCTCCCAACTGTGGGAGAAGAACCCTGAACAACATACTAGCAGCTCCCCCTAGCAGAGGATCAAGCAACCATAGAAGCACACGCATCAAGGCTGGTAGACAGCAGCTGTGAGCTGCCTTGCTCCTAAACAGCATCTACTGGAATAGAGCCTAAACAGGGCATGTTACTTTCTAAACAAAAACAGAAAGGTGGGAAGCAATGTCTGATCCATATAGGAAGGACTTAGTGAAAGAACTCTGGAAGTATGCAGAATCAAACGGAAAGCACACTCCCAGAGAGGAGCACCAGCTCTCTAGCAATGGACGTTAACCAAATTCAGAAGACTAAAACGACAGAAGAAGAATTTTGAACATGGATTGTAAGAAAACTCAATGATATACAAGCAAAAATGGATAACCAACACCAAGAAACCACAAAAAGTGTCCAGGACCTGGAAGAAAAATTCACTAAAGAAATTGAAATATTAAAGAAAATCAAACTGAACTCCTGGAAATGAAGAATTTATTCAAGGAACTACAAAACACAGTGGAAAGCCTCAAGAACAGGCTAGATGAAATAGAATAAAGAATCTCAGGGATTAAGATAACACCTTTTAATTAAATAAGTCAGTCACAGAGATAGAACAGAGAAATAAGAGAAAAGAGCAAAGCCTACAAGAAATGTGGGATTATGTGAAGAAACCTAATGTGAGAGTTATGGGCATCCCTGAGGGTGAAGAAGAAAATATGCAAGGATTGAATACGCTATTTGAAGATATAATAGAGGAAAATTTCCCAGGCCTCACTAAAAATCTAGATATCCAGGTACAAGAAGGTCAAAGGACTCCTGGGAGATTCATTGCAAACAGGAAGACATCACAACATGCAGTCATCAGACTGACCAAAATATCCACTAAAAAGGCCCTCCTATGAGCAGTAAAGGAAACAAGTAACATACAAAGGAAAGCCTATCTGAATAATGCCAGACTTCTCAACTGAAATCTTACAAGCAAGAAGAGACT
>CAUYSK010054535.1:0-75413 GCA_963575035.1 Avahi laniger
TCCAATTCATTTCTTTCTGTTTTTAGTAGAGACGGGGTCTCGCTCTTGCTCAGGCTGGTCTCAAACTCCTGAGCTCGAACAATCCGCCCGCCTCGGCCTCCCAAAGAGCTAGGATTACAGGCGTGAGCCACCGCGCCCGGCCAAGAATTCTTTATATATTCTACTTACTGGTCCTTTGTCAGAGATCTTAATCCATTTGTGTTGCTATAACAGATACCTGAGATGTAGTAATTTATAAAGAACAAAAATTTATTTTTCTAATAGTTCTGGAGGCTGTGAAATCCAAGATAAAGGCTTTGGCATCTGGTGAAGGCCTACTTGCTGCATTCTCCAGAGTGAAGTAACTATAAATTTCTCCTGAGCACTCCTTTAGTTGCATTCCGCATGTTTTGATATGATATGTTGTATTTTCATTCATTTCTATGTAATTTTGATTTTCTTTATGACTTCTTCTTTGACTAATGGATTATTTAGAAATGTTTTTAAAATTTTCTTGTATTCAGAGATTTTTTTTTCTATTATTTTGTTACTGATTTCTAACATGATTCCATTACAATCAGAGAGTACATTCTATATGATTTTATTCTTTCAAATTAGTTGAGGTTTGTTTTATGGTCCAAGATGTGGTCTGTGTTTTTGAATGATCCATGGGTACTTGAAACAAATGTATATTATGTTATTATTGGGTAGAGTGTTCTATAGACGTCAATTAGATCCAATTATGACAATCTCCATTTTTGCCTGTAAGTCCACTGGCATGAGGAAACGGTTATTAGATGACAGTATTAACTTCCCATTATAATAGATTCGCTTCATAGGATTATGATAAATCACCTTCTTTGTATCTTTACAAAATCACTAGCCTTAATCTCTGCCTAGTGATTTGAAATTGGTTTCTTTACTATCTTGATGTGGAGGGAGAGTTTCAAAGTCTTGCAGTTGGTCCTTCCAACATTAAAATCTGTCACTCTGGTCAGAACCAGTATGGGGATTATGCCTCTTACTGAATTTATCTATTCAAACTGTATACTCAGGATTGAAACAAATGACCACAAGATAGGTTTATGGTTCCATGGGCTCACCATGAAGTGGACTCAGATTAAATTCCATTTATCATCCAACTCTGATATGCTTGCACTCTGACTAATGAGAAAATAGTGACATTATGGATCCTCAAAGATTGGTATTAGTCAATGCCCAATTACCCATAAGTCTTAATATTTTCATCCTTAGTGGACAAAATAGTAGGAAGGATGCAGTACGTATTTGTGATATTGTTGCAGAAACTTTCCTCAAGAGTACCATGCTTCCTTTTTATTCAGAGGTCTCTAGGTTGGTAAATTTGTCTAGGTCTGAAATTTGTTCACAAGGCTGTCATTCTCTACTCTGGTGGCTCAAGTCCATCCTCTATTTGCCAGACCATATTCTAGGCATATTCTACTTATTCAGATTAAATAGGGACCTTAGTAGGCTGCCCATCTCTTTAGTCTTAGGAAACCCATGGTCATTTTGCCACTATCAAAGATACGTGTTTGTGTATAAGCTAATTCCTACCTTGAAAATTCATTCTGTATACCTAGTACAGAACAGACCATACTAAGATCTCCAGACCAGCAAAGTCAGGACTGTAGAGACAGTGCATTTGTGGGAGGTGCTTTCTTCCTTCTGTCCTCTAAAAGCCAAGATATGTATTCTAACTGAATACTCAATATGAGAGTCAGTGCAATATTGCTGGTTTATAGAATACACTTTTTCCTAGAAGACAGCATTATAGCCCCTTAAAGTAGACCCCAAATGTCACTATAATTGAAGAGCAACCATTGGCAGGGGTGATAGGATGCATAATAATGATTAATACTATTACATCTGCTTACCACCAAGTTCTTTCATGGTGAAGTGAGTTCTCTGGTTAGGAGCAATACTGTGGGAGAGATAACAGGGCGTGCACAAGGCATTCAGTGACAATAGATATTAGCAAAGGTATCATGGGCAGACAAGGCAAGTTTTATTGCCTAAAATTCTGCACTCTGGGAAACTCCCTTCTCTGAGACCTTTAAAGCTTCCTGGGGCTGTAAACAGTTCCGTTCTTCAGATGGCTGTCATATTATAGGCCTGCTGCATACTCATTTCTGCAGGCCAGGCTTAAGTTTTATTTTTTCCTATTGAAAAATTTTATAGATTAGCATATTACACTTTCCATTGTAGCCACAACTCTCTTTTCTATTTTTATCTTGACTACTTCTATACATAAACTCTATTCTTCAGCAAAAGTTATATATTATTTCCTAAGTATTGTATACTTTTGTATATTCATGTGATTATTTTTGCTTCTCAGCTTTTTCTTTCTTTTTATCCCTCATCTCTATCTCATGTTGAAAGCTTATTCATTATTCAAAAACCCAACTGAAATGCATCTTTTCTTAACATACAGGGAAAAAGCCGATTCTGCCTTTAAAGGCTCATAGTGTTTTAGATCTCTTTACAACACTTCCCACTTTAGTTACTTGTGTGTATCCCTCACTCTAAAATCTGGTCTATCCACTTCATTTTATAAATAAGAATGTTGAGATTCAGTTTTAAGAGACTTATTCAAAATTCCACAGGTACCCACTAGAGATATATTAGAATAAAAAGAAGAGATAATTAAAACCAAATAGCACCTCTGTAGAAAGGAATTAATTTATTTTTATTTTTTCTTTTTATTATTTTATAAGATTGAGAGGTTAATAGTCTTTCTTTGTTAATACTTATTAGGAAAGATTTTGATAATAAGAACATTCATTTGGGATAATAGAAATGATTATGTTGTATATACTTGATATTCATTTTTAATAGGAAAAACTCAAAACAGAGGCAAAAGAAAACATAGTTACTATCAAAGAAAACAAAGACAAGGTAAGAGTATGTAATTCTTACAGTATTCTTTACAACCAATTTATTTTTTAACATCTTAGAGATACTTTTTTATAAGTAGGAAAATAACATTTTAAATATATCATATAATTTCATTTCCTAAATTGTTTCTTGCTATTAATTTAAAAGCATTAACTAAAAATTTAAAAACATTTGTCATTTAGAGAATTGGAGATGATTTCAGTCTTTCTTTATAATTCTTACTGCAGTATTAAATTAGGCACTTCTGTGTTTCTCTCTTGAAAAATTTATAATGTTGGAGACAAAATATTTTCATAAAAATTCTAAAGCTTAAATTTTATTTATGTCTAATTTTGTGTTTTGAAGGGGCTTAATAAATGACATAGTGTTTTCCTGACTTAAGTTCTGAACCAATTGAGAAAGACAAAGGAGAACCAAAATAATATGTTTATTGTTGATAACTAATATTGGCTTATATTTAAAGGCAAGAGGATCTCTTATTCCTGAAATTCCCAATTAAACAGACTTACTTACTCTTTCACAGGTAGAGTTTGACTGGGACAGGTTTACCCATTTGATGGCCTACTCTTGTAAAACTTATGGCATAAAGGAGTAGAGCAAAATGAATGTGTGCTGGTTCTCAAGAAGAGGAGTAAGGAAGGGGCTAAACTATATGTGTCATTTCTCCTTTCCTTCCAAATTCACCAATCACATTAAATCATTGTTCCTCCCCTAAGGAAGCAGAGAGAGGTTAGGTTACCTTAGGGTGCTCCCTACATGTGGAAAGATGTACTAGTTATGGGGAAGAGTACTCCTCAGCCTCTAACCTATTTGATAATACAGGATTGCTGCAGAAGAATTTGATTTAACCAATTTTTGGTTAAAATGATTAAGCATTTTCTTTATACACAGTGATGTAGTCTCCTAAGTCCCAACACAGGTTGCTCTGATTATAGTTAAACTGAAAATGATAATCAGAATAGTCTGGAAAAAATTCACTTGTTAGATATAGAGTACTACAGTTTTGTTAAATTTAGGTTCAAAGAGAAGAAGGAAAGGAATATTGAACCTGTGAGTGAATATTGAGTGCTTCGTATTTTCTAGATACTGTGCTAGACACTTGAAAACATTATATTTGGAGAAATTATCATCATCATAATAAAAGTAGCCAGCAGGGTTAGATATAGTCTTAAGAAAGTACCTGATGAATATGTACATTGGTTAATCTCTAATATTCTTTTCTAAATATAGAATGTGTACATATTGTGAAAGTATATATTACATATTCTTATAGAGATGTTTTGATTCATATATAATTCTCATTATTTGTAACTTTTATCAAGTAGATTAGTAAATTTCATATATTTTATCTGGGGGTCTGGATATATATGTTACAAAGTGAAACAATAAAGTAAAGAAATTTAACTAGGTTTTTTTTTTTTGTCTTGCTATGCTTTATTCTAACATGACTGAAATGTAAGCCTTATAAGTAACAATCATTAAATTTACCAAATATTTCTGAGTTTGAGAAAGTTACTTAATTTCTTCATACCTTAGATACCTTATCTATAAGGGACAAATAATAGTAGCTACCTCCTAAAGTTGTTTTGAGAATTAAATGAGATAGTATTTTTAAAGTATTTAAAATAGTGCATGACACATAGTAAATGCCATGTAAGTGTTTGTTTAAAAAATACAACTGAGAAAATTGTGAATTTTCTGTATATATGCATCACTGGAAAAGTAACTTTCAGAAAAAAATATACCTTGTAAGGAAGTACATATGTTTCCATCATGTATTCTGAAGAGGGACAGTTCAGTATTCTTGAACATTTTCTTTTAGGCTACCAGGGAAATGTCAGTTCTGAGATATGGCCACAAGATGGGGCAGTGAGTTTAAATTGCCATTCTCAGGCCTATTGGAAGAAAAAATTTGTTCATGAAAACAGTTACATTTTGGAGGTTCCAAGGGGGTGACCCCTGATGAATCCAGGGAGCAGAAAAAAATTTGCTTTTATCAAAATTGTGTCATCAACTATGATGTAGAAATATGTAGGAAAAAGGAGACAGAAATTCAACTCTGAAAAAATGCTACCAAAAAATACCTGTTGGAAAAAGGATTATAAAATGACCGATCATCTCATTAGCTCCTTGATTTTATAGGTGGATAAATTTAAGCCTGGAAATACTTGGAGATTTACTCAAAATCACCTGGCAAGATAATAAAAGATCCAGGAGAAAAGAACATATTTTGTACTTGGCTTCTAGTTTAATGTTTTTTTATAGTACATGTAATTGCCTCTTATACCTTCCTAATTTAAACTTACTGAAAGTTCAACCTCCATGCTTTTGTAGTATTGTCCTTGAAGCCCCCTTATTTGATGCTCCATTCTTTCACGTGAGTGATTGCCTTGATTGTATTCATGGAGATGGTGGTCACCAAAGGAGGTGGTAAAATAGAAAGTGATGAACATGGGTTTCATATAGGATCCCATGAAAGCTACTATTATTAGCTTTTATTAGAAAGGTAGACCGGTTACTTAAAGAAGCTGAATACAATGGTAGAGAGAAAGAGAGCTGAGGAAATTGAGTGGAAATAATGTCTAAATATTTAGAGTAAATTTACAATTTGTTTACTTTTAGAATTGAAGCAAATAGCTATTTTCTGAGTTTTTTCCTGAAAATTTCTCTCATTCTTTATGTTCATAATTTTTTCTCCCTGTTTTCGGAGGCAAGTAAGACTGGTAGATAGGGAAAGGCTAATATTTTTATAGGTAAGAGAGAGGAGGTATCAATGCATGAAAGAGAATGAATGAAAATGAAAATAAATTGCCCTCTGGCTTTTAGGCTATTGGAACGAACCACAGAGTAAGGCTTTTTGCCACTAGGAATAGAGATTTGTATATTAGAGAATCCTTAACTGTTAGTCAAATAGAGAGTTGAGATATCTTATTTCTTTTCATAGCAGCTCTGTGAAGACAGAGAAGGGCAGATACCATTTTCATCTTAAATGAGCAAGTAAAGTGACAAAGAGGATTAATACAATTTATTCAGACTTATGTAATCAGTAATGAATTTGGGAGTAAATTCTAGTTTATTTCAGTGTTAATTCTACTAATTACTGTGCTGTAAAGAAATAAATAATTAAAATGACATTTTAATGATGGTTTTATTCACTTTTGTTATTCAATGCAGAAAACACAGACATCTTTGTTGGAAACACCTGAATCTGGTTATCGGAAATTTGATTCTAAAGCAGCTTCTTCACAAAATATATCTCGAAATTTCACATCAGTTGATCATGGCAAATCCAAAGATAGAAGAGACTACCTGTGGACATCTGCCAAACGTACTTTGTCTACACCAAAGGTTGGTGTCTAAAATTTCCAAGATAGTAATTTTTTAATAAAAAAAAGAAGGTTCTGGTATCAGTATATATCTGGTATCTCACACATACACTCATGTGCACAGACACACCCCCAAAACTAGTTTCTTGAAAGTTTCAACTTTTTTGTGGTATCAGCATGAAATGGTTTTACTTTTTTCTATCACTGTCCACAAATTAATGGCATCTTGGGCAGATTCTATAACTTGCTGGTCATTTACCAATGCATAAGTCCCTGGTGTGGGAAATGTGGTTCTGACTTGACATTTTACGCTATCACCCCAGTTACCTCCCTTTGCTGTTTACCCCCACATCATCTTGCTGCTAGAGTCCTTTACTTAACAGTCATCTTGGAGCAGTTGCCACTAGCAAGGTGGCTCAATTCTGTCTTACATGTATCCACTTAATCCATGGGGAATTCATACAACTTTGCCATGCTAAGTGGCAGTGCAGAATGGTCTACTTTGACCTCTTTCTCCTCTCTATTTATCTCTCTTTAATTTCCTTTTCATCTGGTCAGCTAAATACAAAGACAGATAAACAAATTGGCTTCCAGGTTCAATATCTAACTAGGGAATGTGATGTCAGTCTTCCCTTCTTGTAGGCATCCCTAGTCGTCCTTGTAAGTACACTCTTGGAGTTCCTGCCTCACTTGTTCTGGGAGTTGAAGGAAAAAGTATCTCAACCTGTCTCCATCCCTCTAAACTAATATTTTATGTCTTTTCCCTCACAGTTTTCTTAAAATAACTGGAAAGGAGAGAAGTGTTTGTTGATTATAGAGTTTGTTCTATCACTTTTTAATAAGTCCTAGAAAGGATCTGGCCTCAATCATAGATCACTTTCTTTAAAATATGGATTATTTGCACTTTTCCCCCCAGTTTTGTGTGCCAGTTGAAAATTTCAGAGCAAAAGGAGGAATCCCACTCATATCCTGATATGTATACATACAATATTCTATATCTTGTGAAAATTATGAAAATAAGTGTATTATACAGCTTAGAGAGGCTTTTATATAAAATTATTCAGTTTTATTTACTATAGTTTTATTTATTTCATATTTAAAATATGAAATTATTTCTATGATTCTCTATTTAAAAAATAACCTTAAACAACTTTTAATTGAAATGTTTCTAAGAAAAATGCACGGATCTTAAATATTCAACTTGAATTTTCACAAACAAAACATAACATTATGACCAGCACCCACATTAAAATACAGAATATTGCTGTCTATCACCTCTTGTTCCACCTTCCAGTCACTAGTCCTTCTACCAAGGCCAATTACTATCTCAGCTTCTAATATTAGATGTACCTGTTTTTGCGTTTTCTACAAATGGAATCATACAGTATGTATTTTTGCCTGGCCTTCTTTCATTTGATTTTATGTTTGTGGGACTTGTCCATATTGTTACTTGAAGTTGTGGACTATTTTTATTTTTGTATAGTATTCCATTGTGTGACTATACCACATTTTATTGATTGATTGTATTATTAATGGACATTTGGGTAGTTTCTAGATTGGACTTTTATGAATAGGGTTGTTACAAAAATTCTGGTACCTGACATGTACACATTTTGGTTGAGTATTGTGCCTAGGAGTGAAGTTGCTGAGTTTATGGGGCTACACATATATTTCATTTTAGTACACACTGTCGTGTGTGTGTGTGTGTGTGTGTGTGTGTGTGTGTGTGTGTGTGTTTTAGCGATTGCACCAATTTACATTATAGCCAGCAGTGAATGAGAGTTCTAGTTGCTCCACATCCTTATCACCATGTGGTGTTTTTTTATCTGTTTTATTTTAGCCATTCTGGTAGTGCTGTGAGCTTAGTTTTTTTTTTAAAATAAACTTTTTACTTTGTAATTGATTTTGGATTTACAGAAAAGTGCAAAGGTGATACAGAGAATTCCTAAATAACCCTCACCCAGTTTCCCCCATGGTTAATGTTTTACATTACTGTGGTACGTTTGTCAAAACTGAGAAACTTACATGAGTACATTACTATTAACTAAACTTCAGACTTCATTTGTACTTCATAGTTTTTCCATTAATGTTCTCTTTTTGTTCAAGGATCCAGTCCAGGGTACCAAATTGCATTTAATTGTCACGTTTCCCTATTCTTGATCTTAATTTTTAATGAAAGCATTTTCAGATATAAATTTCCCACTAAGCATTGATTTCACTGCATCCCATAAATTTTGGTATGTCGTATTTTCATTTTTATTCATCCCAGAGTACTTTGTTGTTTCCTCGTGATTTATTCTTTGACCCTTGATTATAAAGAAGTATGTTGTATTGACATATTTTGAATTTTGTAAATATCCATTTTGTTGGTTAATAGCGTTGCTAAAGTGTTCTATTTACTTGCTTATCTTCTGTTCTATTGTTCCACTTATTACTGAAAATAGAGTATTGAAGTCCCTGACTATTATTGTTGAATTGTCTATTTTTCCCAGCTTTTGGTTCATATATTTCAGGCTCTGATGTTAGGTAATATGTGTTTATAACTGTTATGTTTTCTTGATGGATTGACCCTTTCACCCTTATAAAACATCCTTCTTTATCTCAATTTTTATTTTAAAGTCTATTTTGTTTGATATTAGTTTAGCCACTTCAGATCTCTTTTGCTTACTGTTTGCATGGTGTGTCTTTTCCCCACCCTTTTATTTTCAATCTATTTGTGTCATTGAATTTATTTATTTTTATTTTTTATTTATTTATTTAAAACATCAAGGCCTTTATTATCTCACAGTAACAGACAGACAGGTGCAGGTTTGGGTGATTGAGACTGAACAAATCACTCCCAAGTGTCACATGTAGATTAAAAAAAAAATGTCCACGAGGAAGAGAAACCTTTCCTGGAAAGCCCCAGAAGACACCAACTCAGATGTTCTTGCCAGAGCTATGTTATACCCACACCTAAAGCCATCAGTGAGGAAGAAAATTAGGGTCCTCCCAAAGGGATCAGTCTCAACATGATTGCCTTCAGAGAATGAGAAAGGGACCATAGTCTGCCTTCCCTAAGCACAGTGGGGGAGACTTGACATACACCATGGGATCTTGCCAGCTAGTAGAGAATAGATGGTGTGGGCCAGGCACAGTGGCTCACTCCTGTAATCCTAGCACTCTGGGAGGACGAGATGGGAGGATCACTTGAGCTCAGGAGTTCGAAACCAGCCTGAACAAGAGCAAGACCTGTCTCTACTAAAAATAGAAAAAAATTAGCCAGGCGTGATAGTGCACGCCTGTATTCCCAGCTACTGGGGAGGCTGAGACAGGAGAATTGCTTGAACCCAGGAGTTTGAGGTTGCTGTGAGCTAGGCTGGTGCCACAGCACTCTAGCCCAGTCAACAGAGCGAGACTCTGTCTCACAGAAAAAGAAAAAAGAATAGATGTTGTGGTACCCAGCATCTGACACAGCTCCAGTGACCCATGCCCTTTGGTACTCATACCCCTGTGTAATCCTCTCCCCTTGACTGTAGGCTGGACCAAGCAAATATTCTATTTGCTTCTAACAAATAGAATATAGCAAAGGTGATGGGATCTCACTTCTGTGATCAGGTTACAAATGACTGATTTGTCTTGTTGGTATTCTCTAAAGTTTTGATGAAGCAAGCTGCTATTTTGGAGAGGCCCATGTGGCAGGAAAGTGTAGATGGTCTCTGACCAACAAAACAGAGAGGCCCTGAGTCCAACAGCCCAAAAGAACTGAATACTGCTAACAACTATGTGAATGAGCTTGGAAGCAGATCCTTCCTCATAGGTGATTATACCCTCAACTGACACCTTGATGTCAGCCTTCTGAGAAACCCTGAAACAGAGGACACAGCTAGGCTGCACCCAGATTTCTGACTTATAGAGATGGTGAGATAATGAATACTGTTGTTTCCAGCCACTAAGTTTTGGGTAATTTGTTACACTGCAGTAGATAACTAATAAAAATGGATTCTGCAACAGTGAACAGCAGTGATATAATGCTGCCTAGAATTCCAGGAGCTGCCGGGAGAGGCTTTCCCACATTTGTTGCCCTCTTTTCTCTTCCTATGTGGTTTAAAACGTAAACACATAAAGCAATAATTATAATACTTTGTCAGGCTTACAATATATGAATGTGTGATTTTTATGACAATGATAGCACAAAAGAGGGGGTTGGAATGAAGCTGTATTAGAGCAAAGTTTTTGTATACTATTGAAATTACATTAATATTAATTCAAACTACATCATTTTAAGTTAAAGTGTTAATTATAATCTTCAAGGTCATCACTAAGAAAATAAATCCAAAATACAGCAAAAAACAAAAGAATTAAAATATCACAATAGAGAGTATCTACTTAAAAAAGGATATTAATGGAGAAACAAAGGAACAAAAAGACATAAGAGACATAGAAAACAAATAACAGATGGCAGAAGTAAACCCTACCTTATCAGTAAATATATTAAATACAAATAAATTTAACACTCCAGTCAAAAGGCAGAAATTGTTAGAACGAATGCTGAAAAAAAGCCCGATCCAACTACATGCTGTCAATAAAAGATATACTTTAAATTCAGTGACACATGCTGCTATTTATCATTTTGTTTAGATCCAGGAACACCTGTGTTAGGTGTATAGATATTTAGGGTTGTTATGTCTTCTTGTTGAATTGTTCACCATCATGTAATGACCGTCCTTGTCTTTACTTTTGTTGATTTGAAGTCTATCTTATCTGATGTGACAGGGGCGACACCAGCTTTCTTGCAGTTTCCATTTCCATGGAATATTGTTTTCCATCCCTTTACCTTGAGTCTGAATGAGGCCTTGTGGGTTAGATGTGTTTCCCTGAGACAGTAAATACTTGATTTGTATCTTTTTCCCATTCAGCCAGCCTGTGTCTCTTCAGTGCCACCTCTTTTTTTAATCCACCAGAGAATTCACAACAGAGAGTACAAGGGCATGTTTATGTTATCTTTTATAGTTACCTATGCAGTTATCTTTACCAGTGCTCTTTATTTCTTCATGTGGACTCAAGACTAGTATTCTTCTATTTCAGACTGAAGGACTCCCTTTAGTATTTCTTGTAGGTAAGGTCTACTAGTGACAAATTTTCTCAGTTTTTGTTTATCTAGCTATGTCTTAATTTCTCCTTCATTTTTCAAAGATAGTTTTGCCGAATATAGAATTCTTTCTTGACAATTCCTTTTCTTTAAGCATTTTGAATATGTCAGCCCATGACCTTCTGGACTGTATGATATCTGATGAGAAATTAGCTGTTAATATTATTAAGGATACCTTGTACATGAGAAGTTGCTTCTATCTTGCTGCTTTCAAGTTTATCTTTGGCTTCTAACAGCTTGACTATAATATTTCTAGGTATGGTTCTTTTAGAGTTTATCCTACTTGGAGTTTGTTGAGCTTCTTAAATGTATAGATTGATGTTTCCATCAAATTTGGGAGGTTTCAGCCATTATTTTTTCAAATATTCCTTTTTTCCTTTCTCTCTCTGCTCTTGTTCAATAACTTTCATTGTGTGAATGTTCATGTGTTTGGCAGTATACATAAGTCTCTGAGGCTGTTTGTTTTTCTTCACTTTTTTCCTGTTCCTAAGACTGAATATTATCAAAGAACTATCTTTAGCTTCATGGATCCTTTCTTTTGCTTGCCCACATCTGCTGTTGAGCCCCTCTAGTGAATTTTTCATTTCAGTTATTATACTTTTTAATTTCAGAATTTCTGTTTGGTTCTTTTGATAATTTCTATCTCTTTATTAATATTCCATATGGTAAGACATTACTTTCATGCTTTCCTTTAGCTTTTTAGACATGATTTTCTTTAGTTCTCTGGACATATTAAAAATAACTGACTTTAAATCTTTTTCTAGTAAGTCCAATGTCTGGGCTTCCTTAGGAAAAGTTTCTATTGTTTGCTTTTCCTCATCTCTATAGGCTATACTTTCTTATTTCATTTCATGTCTTGTAATTTTTTTGTTGAAAACTGACATTTAAAAAATACAGTGACAACTCTGGAAATTAGATTCTCCCCTAACTCCATGGTTTATTGTTTTTTCTTCTTGTTTTAGTTGTTATTGTTTGTTTAGCAATTTTTCTAAACTAATTCTGAAAAGTTCATTCTCTTGTGACTGAAACTGGTCTCTACTTGATTAGCTTAGTGTTCAGCTAATGTCTGGACTGAAATTTCCTTAAATCAATAAATTTCCCAATGTTTGCTAAGGGTCTTTTTGTGTGTATGAGGGCATAACTTCAACATTTCGCCACACAGTTGACAAATCTACCTTAGCTTTCAAATTCCTGCTTGTACCAGAAACTCAGGATAAGCCAGCAGTGAGAGCTTATGGCCTTCTCAGGTCTTTCCTGAACCTGTATACAGCCCTACACATATGTGTGGGCTTCTATATTTCCAGGAATATTTCAGAGCTTTTCATAGCCCCTGTGGATATCTCATTTCCTAGCTTTCCTTTTAAAGTTTTTGGTTAGTCCTTTCTTTGCCCTGACTGTTAATCACTGCTTCAGGTTGCTGCAAAATTAAAACACGTTCTTGTAATTGTTTTTCACAAATGCTGCCCCCTACCTCACACACACACACTAAAGAGAAGGCCTTTTTCACTGAGTGAGTTCTCAGGTTGTATATAATCAGCCTTGTAAGTGGAATCTTTCAGAGACCCATCAGACAGATCAAAAAATGACAAATCTTCAGGAGTAAAGCTTTGAAAGAGCTTCAGTTCTGTTCTGCTCTGTCTGGTGGTTGCCATGTTGTATCAGGAATGTGGGCTGTTATTTTTTAAGGGTAACATAGAGCTGGAGAGCAGGGGATGGGACCTGGAAATGTTAAGATGTCACAAAGCCTGCTGTTATTAAAAAGGTTCAACCAATTTTTTTTTGAGGGATGCAGAATAAATACTCTTCAAGTTGCTGTAAGCCTTGGTTAATTTCCAGAATTAAAAAAAAAAACCTGACTGTGCCAAATTGTACCAGTATTTTTATAGCTTTTATAGAGTAGTGAATTTTTGAAGCTCCTTACTCTACCATTTTTGCTGTTGTCATTGGCTTTACTTTTTAAAGATACTTTTTTAAATTACAAAAATTACAGGGTATTATGGAATCCTAAACATTGACTAATGTAAATAAATTTACCAACAAAAAAATAGGCCAATATATTTTCTTACAAAGCAATAAGGAGTTTTGTGAAGACAGCAAAGCTCACTCAGTTCTTTGTTTTTAATCATGGTTAGAAAAATTAAAGTCTCTCTTATCTTAAAATTGTTGATTACTAAAGCTGGAGTAACTCTCTCAGTTTCTCTCTCTTATTTCTTTCGCAAGTTGAAGGAAAGGACAAAGAAAGTCCACCATTGTAAAATTTTTGAAAAACATTAGAAAATTTCTGATATCCAAAAAATTGAATTAAATTTTTATTTAAAATTTTTGCTTCAAATACTTGCCAATAATAATGGAGATTTATAATTGATAAAGACAAATTATATTGAAATTATTAAATCTTTTTTTAATAGTATATATTTTAATAGTATTTTTAATTGTATATGTCTTATTTGATGTGATAATATATTATTTTTTATTTTTGGATAGGCATATACAGTGAAGACACCAACAAAAATGAAAATACATCAAAGAGAAAACAAGAATATACCCATTGAAGAGAATAACAAAAAGAGAAAAATGGTCTTTGAATTTGATATTAATTCAGATAGCTCAGAACCTACTGATCTTTTGGTAAAAATATTACGAATAATCAGTATTTATTATTTGTTTATATTATTTGTATACATTATTTCTTGATGTATATGTATAATATATGTGCATAGTACCTACCTTTGCAATATTTGGGGAAGGGGGCAGTGGTGCTCAGGCGGTAACGCAAGAGATGGGGAGCTACTGTAAATACAGATGAAGCTTCGCTCGCTCGCTTGCTGCTCACCTCCTGCTTTGTGGCCCAGTTCCTAAGTTTCATGGAAGACAATTTTTCCATGGATGGGGGGTGGGGGGAAATAGGTGGGGGTTGGGAGGCAGAATAGGTGGGGGTTGGGAGGTTCCTAACAGGCCATGGACTGGTACTGGGCTGTGGCCCAGGGATGGGGACTGCAGATTTAAAGTATACAGGAGTATGTATATTCATAGGTTATATGCAAATACTATGCCATTTTATATAAGGGACTTGAGCATACCCAGATTTTGGTATCCACAGGGGGGTCCTAGAACCAATGCCCCATGGATACTGAAAGACAATTGTATAGAAGTATTGTTATTTCTAGTTTACAGATGAGGAAATGGAGTCACACGAATACCTTTTCCAAAATCACATAGCTGTAAGGCATGGAGCCAAAATTTGAACACAAAAAGTCTGGTTCTGTATCCTATGTAACTCATTGTACATAGTAACTGCCAATTTAAACTGCAGTTCAGATATATAAAAATGTATGAAAATTAGTAGAAAAAACATGGACTTTGAAATTAAACATTCTAGGGTTATAACCCCTGCTATTTTTACAGCAGTGTGAATTTAAGCCACTTTCTTAGCTGATAAAAAATTTAGAATGATTCAAAATTACTTCATTTTGTTTTTTAAAGGATCATCAATCAACTTTGCAATACAATAAAAACATTACAATCATAGAATTACACATAATCTTTAAATTAGTCTAAAAAGACATTTCACAGTGAATTTCCTTGGTTATAATTATCACATGAATCTGTTAGTCATTTTTGTAATTTTCCTAGCTTATGTAGTTCAATTTTGGTGAACATTCAAATTATTATAAAAATTAAGATTTAAAAATAGATTGTTGAGCATGACCCCAGGAAGATGGAATAGGAAGTGCCAGTAATCCATCTCTCTACCTAGACAACAAGTTTACTGGCATAAACTGCCTGAATTAACTATTTTGAAACTCTGGAGTTTCATTTGAATGCTTGTAGCTTCCAGAGGAAAGCTTGGCTGGTAAATTGCAGTTAATTTCGGTCAATTTCAGCCTTAAGTATGGTAGCAGCTATCAGTCTCCTAACCCACAGTCCCCTGGTAGGCAGCCATGTTCATGTTCCTCGTGTGGCTTGCTGTAGCCAGGGTGAGCAGTAAAAACCTTATATTCCAGATATCAGGGTTCAGTGTTCCAACTCCCACTGGCTGAAGTGACTTCCAGAAATTTACATGAACTACACCTTGTTTGGCTTCCCCCACCCCTCTTCTCTTTTTCCATTTTAATTCTTTGGGGAGACAGGCATTTAAGGAATAGGGCATTCAAAAACAAAAGAAAAAGGAATTTAGAAAACTACTGCACATGCCTGGGAAAAGACACAGGCTGAGAGAAGACCTGAGGAGACCTTAAGCTTTTACCTTAGACTGATCCTTGACACAGAGACTCTTTCAACAGTAAAACAAAAGGAAAAAAAAAAAAAAAACAGCAAACCCTGGGGAAGAGGGAAAATCTGATTTCCAAAGTTACCAAATTATAAGATTCAAATGTTCAGTTTCAGCAACAACAACAAACAAACACAAGGTATACAAAGAAACAGGAAAGTACAGCCCATTCAAGGGAACAAAACAAATTGAAAGAACGATTGAGGAAAATTGAGGAAGCCCAGACATTGGCCTTAGTAAACAAAGACTTTAAAACAACTGTCTTAAAGTAGCTCAAAGAGGTAAAGAAAGACATAGATAAGACAAAAATCTATGTAAGAATAAAATGAGAATGCTGATAAAGAGACAGTAATTGTAAAAAGGACCACAAAAGAATTCTGGGGTTGAAAAGTATAATTGAAATGAAAAGCCCACTAAAGGGATTCAGAGAAAGATTTGAGTAAATAGACGAATCGGTGAACTTGAAGATGGACAATTGAAGCCATTGAGTCTAAGAAAGGAAAAGAAAAAGGAATGAAGAAAAGTAAACAGAGCCTCATAGACTTGTACGATACTCTCAAGTGGATCAATATATGCGTTGTAGGAGTTGCAGAAGGAAAAGAGAGGAAATATGCAAAAAGAGTATGTGAAGAAATACATGACTTAACACTTCCCAAATTTTGATGAAAGACATGAGTCAACAAATCCCCAAAGATCAACAAACTCCAAAGTAGGATATACTCAAGCAGACCCACGTGGAGACATTATAATCAAACTGTTTAAAGAAAATCCTAAAAGTAGCAAAAGAGAGGTAACTCATCACATACAAATTATCTTCACTGAGATTATTGGCTGATTTCTCATCAGAAACCTTGAAGATCAGAAGGCAGTGCATTTATATATTTAAAGTTCTGAAAGAATAAAACTTACCAGCTGAGAATTCTATATCTGGAAAAACTGTCCTTCAAAAATAAGGTGGAAATTAAGATATTCCCAGATAAACAAAAGCTGAGAGAGTCTGTTACCACTATGCCTGTTTTTTAAAAAGTGCTAAGGGAGTCCTTCAGATTGAAAGGATATTAGTAACTCAAAGCTGGATGAATAAGTAATGATCTCTGATAAAGGTAAATCCATGAGCAATTTATAAAAGCTAGTATTTTAATTTTGGTTTATAACTTTATTCTTTTTCTACATAATTGTAAAGACAAATGCATAAAAGTTGTTAATCTATGTTAGTGGGAACACTATAAAGTGGTAATTTGTGACATCAGTTAATGGAAAGGGAGGATGAGTTGTGTGGGAGCAAAGTTTTATAGGCTATTGAAATTAAGTTGATACAAATTTGAATTAGATTGTTATTAGGATGTTAAATGTAATCCCCATGGTAATTACAATGAAATTATCTACATGATATACATGAAAGGAAATGAGAAGGGAATTAGAATGTTTAAATATAAAAAAATTGTCTAAACACTTGGTAATTGAGGATATGAGGAACAAAAAAAATTCATTAAGACATACTGAAAACAAATAGCAAAATGGCAGAAGTAAGTCCCTCCTTATCAACAATCACTTTAAATGTAAATGTATTATATTCTCCAGTCAAAATGCATAGATTGGAAGAATAGATTTAAAAACATGAATCAACTCGATGCTGTCTTCAAGACACTCACTTTATATCCGAAGACACAAATTGATTGAAAATGAAGGATGGAAAAAGGTATTCTATGCAAATACTAACTAAAAAAGAGCTGAGGTGGCTATACTACTATCAGACAAAACAGACTTTAAGTCATAAAGTACAAAAGACAAAAGGACATTATATATTAACAAGGAGTTCAGTACAGCAAGAAGATATGACAGTTTTAAACATTTATACCCCTAATAACAGACCCTCAAAATACATGAAGCAAAACCTCCTAGAACTGAAGGAAGAACTAGTGGACACTTCAATAACTGACTTTCAAAAATGGATAGAAACAACCAGAGAGAAGATAAATAAAGAAATGGAGGACTTGAAAGACACCATAAACCAAATAAGTCTAACAGACATATATAGAAATTCTGCCCAATAACGGAATACATATTCTTCTCAGGTATACATGGGACATTCTCAATGATAGATCATATGTTAAGCCACAAAATAAATCTTAATGGATTTAAAAAGACATCACACAAAGTATCTTCTCTGACCACAATTAGATGAAGTTAGAAACCAATAAGAGAAGAAAAAGAAATATTTACAAATTTGTGGAAATTAAATGACACACTGTCAATCACCCAGTGGGTCACAGAAGAAATAACAAGGGAAATTAGAAAATACTTAGAGATGAATGAAAAAAAATAATACAATATACCAAAACTTGTGGGATACAGTAAAAGCAGTTCTTTTTATAGTTATAGCAGTGAAGTTTATAGTTATAAGTGCCTACATTAAGAAAGAAAAAAGAAGGAAGGAAATAATAAAGATTAGAGCAGAGATAAACAAATTAGAAAATAGAAAACAATAGAGAAAATAAATAAAACCAAAACCTGGTTCTTTGAAAAGACTAAGAAAACAGGTAGACCTTTAGCTAGACTGGCAGAGAGAAAGAGAAAGAAATCAAATGAAAATGGGAACACTACTACTGAACTTTCAAAGATAAAAAGAATTATAAAAGAACATTAAGAATAAGTATATGCCGGTAATTTAGATAACCAAGAAGACATGGGAAAATTCCTTATAACTCACAAATTCCCTAAACTGACTCAAAATGAAATAGAAAACCTCAACTGACCTATAACAATTAAAGAGTTTAAATTAGTAAACAAAAACTTCCCAAGAAAGAGCAGTCCTGGACCAGGTGGCTTCATCGATTAATTCTACCAGACACTTAAAGAAATGACACCAACCCTTCTTAAATTCTTTCAAAAAATTGAAGAGGAAACACTCTCTACCTCATTTCATGAGGCCTCCAGAATTACCTTGATACCAAAGGCAGATAAAGACATCACACACAAAAAAATTACAGACCAATATCCCTTATGAATTAGATATGAAATTACTCAACAGAATATTAGCAAATCAAATCATATAACATATTAAAAATTATTCATCATGACCAGGTGGGATTTATCTCAGGAATGCCACGGTGATTCAACATAAGGAAATGAATCAGTGTAATAAATCACATTAATAGAATGAAAGGACAAAAGCTATATGATCATCTCAATGCAGAAAAGGTGTTTGACAAAATCCAACACCCTTTCATGGTAGAAACTCTGAGAAAACTAGGCATAGAGGTAAAATTCCTCAACCTGATAAAGGGTATTTATGGAAACCCCTAGCTACCATCATACTCAATAGTGAAAGACTGAAAGTTTACCCTCTAAGATAAAGTATGAACCAATATGCCCACTTTTACTGCTGATATTCATCATTATACATTATACTGGAACTGACTGCTTACATGACTAAATTGTGTATAGATAGTGAAGATACCTAACTAGATATCTTTAATATCTAACTAAAGATATTAGACAAGATAAAAATATTTAAAAGGCATGCAGAAGGAAAGGAAAAGAGAAAACTACTTTTCTTCACAGATGACACAATCCTATGCATAGAAAATTTCTAAGACTCTATAAGAAAGCTACTAGAACTAATAAATGAATTCAGTAAAATTACAGGGTAAAAGATCAACAGGCAGAAATTGATTATGTCTCTGTACACCAACAATGAACAGTCCCCAGAGGAAATTAAGAAAGCAATTCTATTTATAAATAATTAAATACTTTGGAACAAATCTAACCTGGGAAATGAAAGACTTGTACACCTAAAATTATAAAACATTGGTGAAAAAAAATTAGAGAAGGCCTAAATAAATATAAAGTCATCATGTATTCATGGACAGGAAGACTTAACATTGTTAAGATGTCAGTACTACCCAAAGCAATACCCAGGTTCAATGCAATCTCTATCAAAATTCCAATAGCATTTTTTATAGAAATGAAAAAGTCAATACTCATATGGAGTGGCAAAGAGTCCCAAAGGCTAAAACAATCTTGGAAAATAAGGATAAAGTTGGAGGACTCAGTTTCCAACTTTGAAACTCACTGCAAAGGTAGTAATTAAAACACTATACTATTAGTATAAGGACAGACCTATAGTCCAATGGAATAGAATAGAGCCCAGAAATAAACTCTCACATATGTGGTCAACTGATTTTTGACAGGAGTGCCAAGACTAGTCAATGGGTCAATAGGACAGTTTTTTCAACAAATAGTACCAGAAAAACTGTAAAAGAATGAAGTTGGACCCTTAATTTCTTAGTCTGTTTGTGTTTCTATAAAGGAATATCAGAGCCTAGGTAATTTATAAACAAAAGAGTTTTATTTGGCTTACAGTTCTACAGATGTACAGGAAGCATGGTGCCAGCAGCTGCTTCTGGTGAGGGCCTCAGATTACTTGTACTCATGGCAGAAGGTGAAGGGAAGCCAGCATATCACATGTGAGAATGGAAGGAAGAGAGAGGGGAGGGAGATGTCAGGCTTTTTTTTAAAAAAACAAAACAAAACAATAAGGTTTCTTAGGAACTAATAGACCGAAAACTCACTCATTACTCTGAGGATGGCATCAAGCCATTCATGAGGGACCTGCTTCAATGACCCAAATACCTCTTATCAGGTCCCACATCCAACACTGGGGATCAAATTTCAACATGACATTTGGAGGGGATAAATATCCAAAATATATCATTTACCTTATGCCATATAAAAAATTTGACTCAAAATGGGTTAAAGACCTAAACTTAAGAGCTAAAACTATAAAACTCTAGAAGAAAACACTGGAGAAATCTTCATGACATTAACTTTGGCAGCTCCTTTGTGAATATGACACCAAAAACACACGTAATAAAAGAAAAAATAAATTGGACTTCATCAAAATTATGAACTGTTAAGTATCAAAGGACACTATCAAGAAAGTGAAAAGACAAGCTACAGAGTGGGTGGAAATATTTGCAGATCATATATCTGAGAAGAGATTAATGTCTAGAATACATGATCAGCTCCCACAACTCAGCAACAAAACAACCCAATTAGAAAATGAGCAAAGGACTTGAATAGACCTTTCTCCAATTATGATATATAAATGGCCAATAAGCACATGAAAAGAATGCTACAAAGAGTCAACAGATAAGATTTTGTTGTCTTAAATTGGATTAACTTATTAATCATTATTTTTATATGGGCAGTCATTCATGAATAATCAATTACTATGTACTAAGTAAAATTTTGTTGATAGTTTACATGATTTTTAAAATAATTTCATTTCTCTTTTTTTAAGCTGGTCAATTGGTACCTACTTTGAGCGTATCCATAAAGATAGTTCTATGAGTTATTTATTGAATTCTGTTGAAATCTTAAATTAATGAATATCTGTTTGAAATTTCTCATTCATGAGGCCTCTTAAGTTTTTGTTAAGTATGGCTTTAAGGAGCATGAAAAGATCATGTGAACTGACTGCTTACCTGACTAAATTGTGTAGCATATTCTTTAAGAGAATGGATTTTAGAGCCAGAGTAACTGGATTTGAATTTCCTTCCACCTCTTACTAGCTCTATAATCTAGGACATGTTACTTAATATTTGTGTGCCTGAGTTTCCTCACCTGTAAAATCAGGATAATAGTATACCTAATTCATAAAACTATTTGAAGATTAAAACTAATTAAAATATGAAAAGTGCTTAAAACAGTGTCTGGTATATAGAAAATACTATATACGTGTTAGCTATTGTTATTTTAGAGAATTACAATATTCTTAAATTTATAATTATAATTTTTATTGTGGTAAAATACACATAACATAAAATTTACATCTTAACTATTTTTAACTGTACAGTTCAATGTTATTAAATATATTCATAATGTTGTGTAACCATCACCATCATCTATCTCTATAACTCTTCCTTTTGTAAAATTAAAACCTTATACCCATTAAACAGTAACTCCTCATTCCACCCTCCTTCCAGCCACTGGCCACCATCATTCTACTTTCTGTCTCTGTGATTTTGACTACTCTATGTATCTCATGTAAGTGGAATCATACAATATTTGTCCTTTTGTGACTAGCTTTTTTCACTTAGCATTATGTCTTTAGGTTTCTTCAGGTTCATCCATATTGTAGCATGTGTCAGAATTTTCTTCCTTTTTAAGGTTGAATAATATTTTATTGTATGTATATACTACATTTTTATTATTCATTAATCTGTTGGTAGATACTTAGGTTGCTTCCATGTTTTAGCTGTTTGAGTAATGCTGATATTAACATGAGTGTACATGATCTCTTCAGATTCTGCTTTCAGTTCTTTTGGGTATATATGCAGAAGTGGAGTTGCTGGATCATGGATAATATTATAATTTATATAGGATTATAAATGTTTATTATAAACAATTCTAGAAACTCATTTTTAGACCTTGGCAAGGGTAGGAGGAGGAGAAAAAAATGACAGTATAAAGACTCTGAAACTGAAACAGAAATCAGTA
This sequence comes from Avahi laniger, assembly GCA_963575035.1. Lineage (NCBI taxonomy): Eukaryota > Metazoa > Chordata > Mammalia > Primates > Indriidae > Avahi > Avahi laniger. The sequence goes on from CAUYSK010054535.1 coordinate 22,127, forward strand.
GTAAAATGCTACTCATTATACACGTCTTGTATTTCACATAGTATTTCAGGATTATATTTAATAGAATAAAAATCTAGGTCCTTGTTTGGCCAATCGAGAATTTATTTTGTTGTTGTCTTCTTTCATTGGTCATTCTTCTTTCTTTATTCTCTTTCTTTTACCTCCTCCCTTTTCTTTTCTCCCTTTTCCCTCCCTCTTTCTACTCTTAATTCTTCTCATATGTGATATGTTAACATAATTTTAATAATATAATAATGATAATAGCCCAACATTATATATTTTTGTATCTTTCTTCAAGAGCATGGTTTCAGAGGAAGAGACACTGAAAAAACTATGCAAGAATAATAATCCACCAACTTCTCATCTTTGTGTCAAAACACCAAAAAAGGTAGCACTTAAATTTTATTTCAGAAAAGAAATTTTAAAAGCTAGATATCTTTTTTTTAAAAAAATAATTAAACGTTATGATTTTATTTTATTTTGTATTTAGACTCCTTCATCTCTAACAGCTCCTGGATCATCAGTGAAGGTTGGATCTATGAGAACAATACGGGAGGACCATTGGTCTGTAATTTCTAAAATGGATAGGAAAAAAAAAGTAAAGGAAGCAGAAAAGCTGTTTGTTTAGTTTCAGAAAATCAGTGTGATTAAGGAGGCTAATAACGTCAAATATAAAGTTAATTTTTTATTCTTATTTTCCAAAGAGCCAAACTTTATGTGGAAATTGACACTTTGAAAAAATATTAGCAAAAATAATTTGTTTCTTTATATTTTTGGCCTAAATTTGAAATAACTGCATATTATTTGAAAACTTGTCATTATATTCAGATAACTAGATGATTATATTTTGTTGTTACCTTTTCTTGTATTTGTGAAAACTGTTTTTAATAAGTTTTCAAATTTGTAAAGTTAGGCTTTGGTTGCTAGGAATATATTGTAGAGATGTATTCTTTATTCTTTACTATTAAAATATTTTGGATGTAAATAAATGCTTCTCATTGATTCTGTGAGGTCATCTGAACAGCTAATTGTTATAACTTTGAGAATATTCATTTTTAAAATCTTGAGAGAATTTTAGTAGAGTTTTATACTTCTGAAGCAGCTTTGATCTCTTTATTTACGAAATTGACAAATGGCCTTTAATAGCAGAAAAAAAGGATATATCAGTATATGACTTCCTGAAATACTTCATTTATACAACATTTATTTTTCTTATTTTGTTTTTTTTTTATTTCAAATTATCAAGGGGCGACAAATGTTTTTGTTACATGGATACCTTGTATATTGCTTAAGTTGGGGCTTTTAGTGTGCTTATCACCAGAATAGAGTTCACTGTACCTGACAGGTAAATTATTACCCCTCATTGCTCTCTCACTTTCCACCCTTTTTGGTTTCCAATATCTTTTATCTCTCCTTGTGCCCATGTTTGCTCATCATTTAACTCCCAATTATTAGTGAGTACATGTACTATTTGTGTTTCCATTCCTGAGATATTTCACTTAAGATAATGATCTCCAGTTTCATCCAAGTTGCTGCAAAAGACATTATTTCATTCCTTTTTATGGCTGAGTAATACTCCATGATATGTATCTCCCACATTTTCTTTATCCACTCATAAATTGATGGGCACTTAGGTTGATTCCACATCTTTGCAATTGTGAATTGTGTTGTGATAAACATTCAAGTGCATGCGTCTTTTTGATAAAATGACTTCTTTTCCTTTGGGTAAAGGAAAATCCCACACTGTGTAGTGGGATTGCTGGATCGAATAGTAAGTGTACATTTATTTCTTTGAGGAATCTCAAGAGTAAACCATAAAAATTCTAGAAGAAAGCATTCGAAAAACTCTTCTAGATATTGGTCTAGGCAAAGAATTTATGAAGAAGACCCTGAGCACAATCATAGCAACAACAAAAATAAATAAATTTTTTTAAAATTTTTTAATAATGGCCATTTTGACTGGTAAGGTGGTATCTCATTTTGGTTTTAATTTGCATTTTTTCCTTGATGACTAGTGATGTTGAGCATTTTTCATGTCTTTGTTGGCCATTTGTCTATTTTCTTTTGAAAAACTTCCGTTCATGTCATTTTCCCACTTTTTAATGGGATTATTTATTTTTTTCTTGTGGATTTGTTTGAGTTCTTTGTAAGTTCTGGATATTAGCCCTTTATTGGATGTAGAGTTTGTAAATATTTTCTTTCATTCTGTAGGTTGTCTGTTTACTCCATTGGTTGTTTCCTTTGCTGTGCAGAAGATTTTTAATTTAATTAAGTGCCATTTATTTATTTTTGTTATTGCTGTATTTGACTTTGGGATCTTAGTCATAAATTCTTTGCCCAGACCAATGTCTAGATGGGTTTTTCCTCTATTTTCTTCTAGAATTTTTATGGTTTCATGACTTACATGTAAGTCTTTTATCCATCTTGAATTAATTTTTGTATATGGCAAGAGACAGGGGTCCTCTTTCATTCTTCTGCATATGGCTATCCGATTTTCCCCAAACCATTTATTGAACAGGGCTTCTTTTTCCCAGTGTATTCTGTTGTCTGCTTTATCCAAAATTGGTTGATTATAGATAAATGGTTTTATTTCTGGTTTCTTGATTCTATTCCATTGGTCTGTATCTCTACTCTTACACCAGTACCTTGCTATTTTGGTTACTACAGCCTTGTATTAATAATATAATTTGAAGTAAGGTAATGTAATGCCTCCAGAGTTGTTCTTTTTGCTTAAGATTGTCTTGGCTATTCAGACTCTTCTTTGATTCCAAATGAAGCTTAGAGGTTTTTTTTTTTTCCCCTAGATCTATGAAATATGACATTGGTATTTTGATGGGAATTGCATCGAATCTGTAAATCACTTTGGGCGGTATGCAAATTTTAATGATGTTTATTCTACCAATCCATGAGCATGGAATGTTTTCCCATTTGTTTGTGTTTTTTCTAGGATTTCTTTCATCAGTATTTTGTAGTTCTCCTTGGTTAAATATATTCCTAGGTGTTTTTTTCAATAGCTATTATAAATGGTATTGAGTCCTTGATTTGACTCTCAGCTCGACTACTGTTAGTATACAGAAATGCTACAGATTTGTGTATGGTTTTGTAACGTGAGACTTTGCTGAATTTATTTATCAATTCTAGGAGTCTTTTCGTGGAGTCTTTAGGATTTTCTAGATACAAGATCATTTTGTCAGCAAACAGGAATAGTTTGACCTCCTGTTTCCTGATTTGGATGGCCTTTATGTCTCTCTCTTGCCTGATTGCTCTGACTAGGTCTTCTAGTACTATGTTGAATAGATGTGGTGACAATGGGCATCCTTGTCTTATTCCAGTTCTTAGGGGGAATGCTTTCAACTTTTCCCCATTCAGTATGATGTTGACTGTGGGTTTGTTATATATGACTTTTATAATTTTGAGATATGTTCTTTTTATGCCTAGTTTATTAAGTGTTTTTATCATGAAAGGGTGTTAGATTTTATCAAATACTTTTTGTGCCCCTCTCAGTTGGTCTTTGTTTTTGTTTCTGTTTATGTGGTGAATCACATTTATTGATTTGCATATGTTGAACCATCTTTGCATCCCTGGGTTAAAACCCACTTGATCATGGTGAATTATCTTCTTGATGTATTGTTGAATTTAGTTTGCTAGTATTTTGTTGAGGATTTTTGCATCTGTGTTCAAAAAGTCTGTAGTTTTTTTTTGTTGTTGTTATGTCCTTTCCTGGCTTTGGTATCAAGGTGATACTAGCTTCATAGAATGATTTAGGGAGGATTTCCTCCTTCTCAATGTTATGGAATGATTTCTGTAGGATAAGTACTAGTTCTTTGTAGGTCTGATAGAATTTGGCTGTGAAATCATCTGGTCTGGAGCTTTTATAATTGGGAGATTTTTTTTATTACTGCTTCAGTCTTGTTTTTTGTTACTGGTCTGTTTAGGATTTCTATTTCTTCCTGATTCTCACTTGGGAGATTGTGTGTTTCCAGGAATTTATCCATTTCCTCTGTTTTCTAGTTTGTGTACCTAGAGGTTTTTGTGGTATTCATGGATGATATTTTGTGTTTCTGTGGTATAAATTGTAATGTTTCCTTTTTTATATCTGATTGAGCTTATTTAATCCTTTCTCTTCTGTTTCTGGTTAATCTGCTATTGGTCTATTGATTTTGTTTATCTTTTCAAAGAATCAACTTTTCATTTCATTGATCCTTTGTATTGTTTTTTGGGTTTCCATTTCATTTAGTTTTGCTCTAACCTTTGTTATTCCTTTTCTTCTTCTGTGGATATGGATTGCTCTTCTTTTTCTAGTTCCTTGAGATGTGACATTGGTTGTTAATTTGTGATCTTTTTGATGTAGGCATTTAAGGCTATGAACTTTCCTCTTAGGACTGCTTTTGCTGAAGCCCATAGATTTGGATAACTTGTGTCCCCTTTGTCGTTCAGTTTGAGGAATCTTTTGATTTCCATCTTAATTTCAACCTTGACCCAAGAATTGTTCAGCAGCAGGTTGTTTAATTTCCATGAATTTGTGTAGATTTGAGTGTTTCTCTTGGAATTGATTTCTAGTTTTATTCTAGTGTGGTCAGAGAAGATACATGGTATGATTTCAGTTTTTTTCAGTTTGTTGAGAATTGTTTTGTGGCCTAACATACCAGTCTTGGAAAATGTCCCGTGTGCTGATGAGAAGAATGTATATTGCGCGGTTTTGGGGTAGAATGTTCTGTAAATATATGTTAGGTCCATTTGTTCTAGAGTCTCATTGAAGTTCAGTGTTTCTTTATTGATTTTCTGCTTCAATGATATGTCTAGTTTGCCAGTGGGTGTTGAAGTCCCCAGAAATTATGATGCTACTGTTTATTGCTTTGCTTACATCTAGTAGAACTTGCTTTATGAATCTGGTAGCTCCTGTTTTAGGTGCATATATATTTAGGATTGTTATGTATTCTTGTTGAATTGCTCCATTTACCATTGTATAATGACCATCTTTGTCTTTTTTTTTTTTTTTTACCATTGTTTATTTAAAGTCTATTTTATTTGACACGAGTATGGCTATACCTGCTTGCTTTTGGTTTCCATTTGCGTGAAATATTTTTTTCCATCCCATTACATTGAGTCTATGTGAGTCCTTGTGAGTTAGATGTGATTCTTCAAGACAGCACATACTTGAGTCATGTTTTTTTCATCCATTCTGCCAGTCTGTGTCTTTTAAGTGGGGCTTTAAGACCATTCACATTCAGTGTTAATATTGATATGTGAGATCCTGTTCTGACGGTGCCTTGTTGTTTTATTTTTCCTCTTGTGCTATTGTTTTATGAGTGCTGTGAGCTTTAATAACTTCTGGATATTTTTACACTGCTAGGTATCTATTGTGCTGTTCTATGTGTAATGCACTTTTGAGCATTACCTGTAGGTCTAGTAGTGACAAATTCTGGAAAAATCTTTAGTTTCCTTTCATTTATGAAACTTAGTTCTGCAGGATACAATATTCTTGGCTGGCAGTTGTTCTGCTTAAGAAGACTAAAAATGGGGCCCCAACTCCTTCTGGCTTGTAAGGTTTCTGCTTTCAAGTCTGCTGTTAGTCTGATGATTTTCTTTTATAAGTTATTTGATGTTTTCATCTCACTGCTATTAGTATTTTCTCCTTCATGTTGACTTTGCCTAGTCTAATGACTATATACCTTGGTGATGTCTTTTTTGCAATGAACTCCCAAGATTTTGTTGAGCTTCTTTGTCTAAATCACTAGAAAGAGCAGGAAGGCTTTCTCAATTATTCTCCCAAATAGGTTTTCCAAACTTTTTGTTTGTTCTTCTTCTCCCTCAGGAATACCTATGACTCTTAGGTTTGGATATTTTATATAATCCCATGTTTCTCAGAGACTTTGTCCATTTCTTTTAATTCTCTTTATTTTTGTCTGATTGGGTTAATTTGAAAGCCTTGTCTTCAAGCTCTCAAATTCTCTCTTCTGCTTTGTCTAATATGTTTTTCAAAACTTCCCACTGAATTTTGTAATTACCTAAATATGTCTTTCATTTCTAGAAGTTCTGTTTGTCTTTTTTTAAGTGTCTATTTGTTTAGAAAATTTTTCATTCATATCCTGATTTTTTAAATTTATGTTGTTTTTCAACTTTCTCTTGCATCTCCTTGAGCAGCTTTATAATCAGTATTTTGAATGCTCTATGAGGTATTTCAACGATTTCATTTTTGTTTGTATCCCTTTGCTAGAGAGTGTGATCTATTGAGGATATTGTAAACTCTGTTTGTTCAGATTACCAGAATTATTTCTCTAATTTGTTCTCATCTGGATAGCCTATTTCTTCTTATTATTTTTGAATTTATTTTTTATTTGATTGTATTAACCCCTCCCTTGAAGAAGTGAGTATGATGTGTATAGTTTCTGATTGCCTAGCTTTGGCTCTGGGTGTTTTCATTGGCAAAGAATCTGTATGAGTTCCTTGGTTATAGAAAATCTTTGTGTGGCTTTCTCACATACTTCTTGTAGTAGCAATGTGTACTGGGTATGTGAACAGGTTTGCTGTCTCCTGGAGCACCAGAATGGCAGAGCTCTCCTGAAGCTTATCTCGTTCCCCAGTCCTGTGTATCTTTTCCCCCAGTACTTTTTTCCCTTGGTTGGACAGTTCAGCCTTCAGGCCAGTAGGTGGCACCCATGGGTAAAAACTGGCTGCAGCTGAAGCAGATGGGTATATGTAATTCCCCAATGGTGGCCAAAAGCCTCAGCCCTGACAGATGTGGCTGGGGGAGCTCCCGGCAAAATGCACTGATGTCTTCATGAGCGTGGAGGAAGGGAGCTACCTCAGCTTCACTACCAGGCTAGCAGGAAAGCAATCTACCTCCCTGTCATGCCCCTGTCCTGATGTTCTGGATATTCAAATCAGACAGGCACCTCTGTCCATCTGCAGAATGTTGCTGTTCCACGTGGAGAGGGAGGGACTCTGCCCCTCATGCAAAGCTGAGCCTGGAGAGTGCACCTCCCATGAGGATGCAGTCACTTCAAAATTTTCCAGAAAGGCTGTCCACAGGTTTACCTGCACCAAGCTCCTGTAGAAGAAGCCCAAGCTGTGTCTGCAGTGGTGGACAAGGCGGAGGAGAAGTCCCTCCTTCAGGGCCCCTCATGAGTACCAGGGCTGCTTGACTGCTGGGGCAGAACCACAGTTTTCCCCAACTGAGCCCAGCACAGCACCTGTGCCTCTGCTGAAAGAGGTGCAGCAACTCTGTGCCCACCGGCAGGAAGTTCTGGGACACAGAAGAACCCACACTCTGGTTTCGTTTGTCCAGCAAGGTGCTCCTTTGGTGTGGTATGCTCCCCTTTCTCCCATGAGTGACAGTGGCAATCCCTGAGGGATCCTGCTGCTCCTCTGACTCTAGCTGTCCTGTGGAGTTGCCACAATCCACATGTGTGCTGGGGAATGCCTACAAGGGATCCAGTGATGCGAAAACATGTGGGTTGGGGGTCCCTGAGCAGAACAATGTCCCACAATGGGTATGGACCCAGTATGGTGCCCACTACCACAACTCGGGTCCAGGGGGAGAAGGAAGGTACCTGGTGTGAGGTGATAATGACCTAGAGAAATCCCCAAGTTGCAGCCCACTTCTCCTTAAGTTCAGAGACTGACAGTCTGCCACAGGGGCTGGAAGAGCCAAAAGCACTCCCATCTACCCCTTCCATGGAAAACTAAATCTCTTGGGGTTTGATCTTTCCTATTTTCATCTTTCTTTCTTTTTCTGTATCATAGATTCTTTCAGTGAACTCTTTGATAGGCTCCAGAAGCCTCTCCTTAACACTGATTTGGGCTATAATTATTTGCCTGTAGTTTTGGTTCTTCCTTCTGAGGAGAATTTTCACTGGTGTCTCTAGTCAGCCATCTGGAGTAGCTCTTTGATACCTCTCTGATGCACTGGTCTGTGGGACATGCAGTGGCTTGGGCTTCATTCTCAGCCTCAGAGGGGGCAATTTTGGGTGAAGCTGGACTGAGCTGACCTGCCCTCAGGTCTCCCAGTGGCAAGTGCAAGCACCTGCCCTTTTGGGGATGGTTGGGGAGTGGCATAGACTCTGTGAGATTTCCTTGGTTATAAATAGCCTTAATGTGGTGCCTTTCTGAATTGTTAGCTGTAGTGGTAATACACTGGGCAAGTGAACAGGCTCAGGGCCTCCTGAGGAGCTGGGGTGGTGTGGGCAATGGTAATAGCAGAGGTCATGCAAAAGTTTTCTCCTTCCCAAGCACTGTATTATCGTGCCAACAGATGTTGGACTGTGCTGGTTGACCTGTGGCCAGGAGGTGGTGCTTGCAGGAAGGAGCCAGCTACAATGGTGGCTGTGGGGTTTATAGTTGGCCTATGTTAAACAGGGGAAGTACTCAGATGCCCCAGGTGATGGGTGGGGCCTTGGAACTTCCAGGAGTCCTTGCCTGTCATCTACCAAGGCAGATGGAAGGACAAAGCCAGGTGGAGGCTGGATCATACAAGTTCATGCCCTGGTTCCCTAAGTGTGGGCACAACTACTGGCCCCAGATGGGATCTGAGGGAAGCTGCTTGGCTGCTGGGATGATGTTCCTGGGAGGAGTGAAAACACCTCTGCTTCACATAAGAGTCTGCATGGGGACAGAGGGACAGTCTGGGCTCTGCATCTCAGAAGACAGCAGTGAAACCTGGCCAGCTACCATGCCCTTGACAAGGCAGGTCTCACAGCTGTGAGGCAAGTCTCAGCCAGCTGGGTCCCAGATAGACTGTGCTCAGATGGCAAAAATGCCCCAGGCCATAAGATTTCCCACTAAGGACAAATTCTCCAGGTTCAGACAGTGAAGGGAAGGCACCCAGCTCCCATGCCTGTGGCAAGAGCCTACTTCCCGCTCACCTCTCAGTTCTGGCCTTAGGGTTCATCCCTGCTTGAGATTAGTTTTCAGATCTCAGTTGGGAGCTTCTTCCAACCTGTGACCACTGCCTGAGTTAGTGGGCAGATTTCCGTGAGGTCCCCTATGAGTTAGGATCAGGAATGACTTCCTTCTGTCTCCTCTGGAGTCTGGGAGTGCATATAAAGCACATTCCAATGCCGCTCGTTCTTATATACTCCCCACCACTCAACAAATCGGATCCAGTGCTGGATAAGGTTAAGGAACTCCTGGTAGCCTGGATTGCCCAGCTCCTCAGTGGGAATGTATACCACGGAGAAAGTCTCTCCCTCTTTTTCTGAAGACTCACAGTTTTCCACATGGCTCATGGTGCAGGCTGCTGCTCACCGCTGCTTTCAAAGTATCCCATGTTTCTCTTACTCTTTCTGTTGAGCACCCATGTTCCTTCTTGAATAAAATTTTACATTGTAAATCTCTGCACACTATTTTGCCCTTTCTAAGTGGGTGAAGCATGCTAGCAAAGCCTCCAATCCACCATCTTGAAAGAAGAAAAAAACTGTTTTTACTTTTAAACAACTCCTTTTTTAAAATTTCAACATATTTTCGGGGTATAAATGTTTAGGTTACATATATTGCCTTTGCCCCGCTCGAGTCATGGCTTCAAGTATGTCTGGGTGCGTACCGTCTGGGGAATGTATGCACCACCACCCATTAGGTATAAATCTACCCAACCCTCCTCCCCCCTCCCATCTGCCCGACACCCGATGAATGTTACTACTAAATGTGCACGTAAGTATTGATCACTTAATACCAATTTGATGGTGAGTACATGTGGTGCTTATTTTTCCATTCTTGTGATACTTTGCTTAGTTGAATGGGCTACAGCTCTATCCAGTATAATACAAGAGGTGCTAGATCACCATTGTTTTTTGTGGCTGAGTAGAACTCCATGGTATACATATACCACATTTTATTAATCCACTCATGTATTAATGGGCACTTGGGTTGTTTCCACATCTTTGCAATTGTGAATTGTGCTGCTATAAACATTCAAGTGCAGATGTCTTTTTTATAGAATGTCTTTTTTTCCTTTAGGTAGATGCCCAGTAATAGGATTACTGGATCAAATGGTAGTTCTACTTTTAGTTCTTTGAGGTGCCTCCATACTACTTTCCATAGAGGTTGTGCTAGTTTGCAGTCCCACCAACAATGCATGAGTGTTCTTATCTCTCTGCATCCATGCCAGCATTTGTTGCTTTGGGACTTTTTGATAAAAACCATTCTCGCTGAAGTTAAGTGATATCTCATTGTGGTTTTTCTTTGCATTTCCCTGATGATTAGAGATGTTGAGCATTTTTTATTACATTTGTTGGCTCAACTTAAAAAATTTCTGCATAGCCAAGGAAACAATCATTAGAGCAAATAGACAACTCACAGAATGGGACAAAATATGTGCACGGTATACATCCGATAAAGGACTGATAACTAGAATCTATAAAGAACTCAAGCAAATCAGCAAGACAAAAATCAAACAACACCATTAAAGGTGGGCAGAAAACATGAACAGAAACTTTTCAAAAGGCCTGTGCACTTTTAAGGGAGACAACTCAGCTTGAGCCCTGACCTCAGGCTTGCAGGGGAAAAGCTAGTCACAGTTAAGGGCTTCCCCTTTGAAAGCACTTCTAACTCAACACTTTTGGAAAAAAAATTAATAGGACAAATTTACTTCATAGGAATTAATGAACAGGATTTGTAACAGGGATGTTATGACCAAGTGTTCTGCTCTGTCCCCAGATCTCCTCTGAGTCCCCTGGGTATTCCATCACTAGAGGAGGATACAAGGAGTATCTCTCACTCCCCCCTGGGCCTGACTACACACTTCTGCTTCTGTCCTCTGTCAAACACCAGCCTCTCACAGTTCCTTTGGTTTTGAACCCACTTTTAGCTTTTCTTTCCCAAGGTCATCCCAACTGTCCTCCTGGTGCCTCTTTCTTAGTTGTTCTAGGTACCTGCGTGTTTCTTCAGTCTTAGCTGGTGAAGAAATCCACTTTCTGCTTAGAAGTACACATTTCTCCTTCTTTGCACCTTATGGAGCCTCCAGTCCCCCTGGAATATCATTTCAAATACTTCCATACTCCCTCTGGAACCATCTTCATCTCTTCTTTATCTGAGCTACAAATCAAGGTTTACTCTGCATTACATTTGCAATTCCTCCTCTCACTTGAACGTGCATGTGGAATCACCTGGAAAAGTTGGTGAAAAGCAGATCTGAATCAGCAGGTTTGGCCTGCGCCCTACTTTGTTTTCAGCAGGCGCAGATGCCACTGGTGCCAGGACCAGACTGTGAGTAGCAAGGCTTTATAGTGAGTACTTCATTTTCTTTCCTTGGTAGCTGTACTAGTTTCCTAGGGGTGCCATTACAAAGTACCACCACCTGGGTGATTTACAACAGAAATTTATTGTCACAGATCTGGAGGCTACAATTTCAAAGTCAAGATGTCTATGGGGCCATACTCCCTCTGACACCTGTAGGGGACTCCTTCCTACCTCTCCCTAGCTTCTGGTGGTTGCCAGCAGTCCTTGGTGTCCCTTGGCTTATAGACGCATCACTCCGATCATGTGGCTGTCTTCTCCCTGTGTCTTTAGATCATCTTCTCTCTGTGTGTGTCTGTCTCTGTATCCAAATTTCCTCCTTTTATAAGGAAAGAGGACATCTTTCTAATTTGATTATCTCTGTAAAGACCCTGTTTCCAAATAAGGTCACATTCTGAGGTACTGAGAGTTAGGGTTTCAATACATCTTTTCTGAGGGCAGCCATTCAACCCATAACAGAGGCCGATTTTCTTTCTTTTCAGAAAGTATTGGACTTTCTTTTTCTCTTCTCTGGTTATGTTTTCCTTAAATAGAGTTCACTATTTTGATCAACAACTAAAACATGAGAAACTAACGGTCTTTATAATGGGTCAGGAAGTAGACATCTGGAATCACCAAGAAAGAGGTGGTAAAGTAAGATTATTTTTTAAAAAAGAAAAAAAATAGCCTTGTTGTTCCAGAGTAGAGAAGTAGAAAATGCATTTTCTTTTGACGAGGCCAGTTCTAAAATTTAAATCTTGACTTGTCACTTATTAGTTCTGTGATTTTGGGGGCAACTTAACTTGCTTCTGCTCAACTTCTGTTTCTTCATAAGAAAAGTGAGTATAATGACACTCGTGGCTGAGAAGATCAGAAAGGCTTCCAAAGCACTGGACGTGTAGTAGACATTGAGCAGATGTGATGATTATTTTTGTAGTATAAGCCTGCATCTTGAATATTCAAGCAGAACCGTCAACAGTGTCCATACAGGTCACCCAGTGGGCCTGGAGGGCTGCCAAGCGAGCCGGCAGGCTGTAAGCCTCTGCCTCTTCCTTCTTCTCTCTGATCCACAATGATGTTCAGATGAGCAGAAAGGACAAAGGGGTTGCATTTTGTTCTTCTGTGTGATTTCCCACCCTAGATCTTAAAGAAAAATACTGCTTGCTTATATGTGTCTATATTTCAACCTATATCATCATTTCTCCTTATTATATTTGCATTTTTTAATCAAATAAGTTCCTCTATGTGGACGCCATACAGAGATGTTTCTATATTTTGGTTGTTTCTGTATAAATATGTAGGTTTGAAATGTGGGGGCTTCTAAAATGAATCCAGTAGTCCTCACTATAATAGAAGTCATTCACTTTGGTGTTTGGGTCACAAATGGCATTATTTGTCACTAGTCTAGGATCTAAACACTCATTGCTTGGTCATTTATATTAGGCATGTGTTTTTCAAAGTAGAGTCTGGATGAAAATGGGGAGTGGTTAAGGAGAATATGTTATAGTTGTAAATCTACTTGTTTTCTAAATATGTGTGAATCTTATGCTGCAAAAGAAAGAAGATACTAAATGCGTAGGCTAGGTTGGGGGTCCAAGTTGAATCAGGAAAAAGTATTCCTTCCTCACCTATCACTTACCAACTACACTGGAAGCTGACATATTCAAACAGCAGTGGATGTGATAGTGGAAAACTTTATCTTCATGTTTCTGTTAGCGATCAGACAGATATCATTCCTGAACCAGCCTATTATTATAGGTCCACATAAACTACAGTTAACTAAAACCATAATGTGTATGAGTTGAGTGTGCAAACAATACACATAGATGCAATGTGCATACTCATATATTTCTGTATTATTTTATAAATGCCAAAGAAAATAACTTGTTTTTAAGAAAGAATACAAAACTTTTATTTATTTATTTTTTTTTTGAAGATTAAGCCCATCAGGAAAAGGACAATCCTCAATGAGAGTTTACTTGAAGTCAAGTGAAATTTAATTATTTCACAAGTGAAGCAGGCAGAAGGGAACTAGCAGGGCATTCTGAATGTTGGCATCTGGTTTGATTCAAATGGTTTCACATTTGTGGAGTTTCAAATGAAAATAAAACTCATAGCAAAATGAAATGCTATTTAAACCATGTGAACTGGAGCCAGTGAAAAAATGCATTCTCATAACCACAATGCGTGAAGTTCTGCTTGGTCAGTCATTTTTCAGGGAAGGTATGCAAAATTAAACCAGATACACCTGTGTGCTTGGGTTAGTTCTTGGGGTTAAACTAGGTCAACTTTTCTCATACAATGTCTCAGTGTGCAATGTGCTCATTTATGTCGTATTTCCTTATTAAGGATCTACAATGTGTGAGGTAGCACCGCAGGTGTTACAATTGTGATACGCGTTCCTTTATGCTCTTGAGGAGTTTACACGCTAGTGGTGAAGAAAAAAACACGTTTTTATGTGGTAGACTAATGTATTAAGTACTATTGAAGCTGATAAAAGAGGTCAGAGCAGGGAGAAGTAGAATTGGTCACTTACCTCTTTAGGCCAGAAAACTAGAAGCAGGTGGTTCTATATAGTAACAAATGAGAATTACTGTAGCTATGGAAACCTTAGGTTGCTGCTTTGCAGGGTTTGGGGGAGAACTCTCCCATAGTCAGTTACAAAAGCTGCGAGAATCAGGAATCACTAAATAGGCATTATCTGACTGCTTCTTTGGAAAATAGAACCAATAGGTCATGAATGTATACATTGAGGAAGAGAGAGAAAGATTTATTTTAAAAGATTGGTTCATGCGATTGTAAAGGCTTGGTAAGCATAAAATCTGCAGGGTAGACTGGCAGCCTGGAGACCCAGGAAGAGTTGCAGTCTGAGCCCAAAAGCAGTCTGCTGTCAGAATTCTTTCTTGCCCAGGGAGGTCAGTATTTGTTCTATTAAGGCCTTCATCTGATTGGACTTATCACATTATGAGGGTAATCTTCTTAACTCAAAGTCCACTGATGTAACTTAATCTCAGCCAAAAAACACCTTCACAGAAAGGTCCAGCATAATATTTGATCAAATATCTGGGCACTGTGGCTCAGCCACTTTGACACATATAATTAACTATCACATTGCCATTGATAGCATGGAGTACACTTGGAGATATGTTGTCTCAGTGAAGGTCAGACCCCATAAATACCTGGGGAAATTCCTGGACTTACACTTGCTGGAAGATTGCACCCACAAAGGTAAATCAGAGAAAGTAACGTAGAAGTAAAATATTGGAGAGGTATCTCAGGAAACCAGAAATGGAATTAGAGAGTGGAGCTTCTCTGGTCCCACAGGAGTCTCAGCTCAATTGGCTTCCCTTCTATTTGCTTCAGAGTGACAGGACTGAAGATGGGTGGAGGTAGAGGCTAGCCTCTCAACCCAGTGACCAACATGTGTTGCAGGGATCACCATAACAAACCACTCTGTTAACTCTAGTGATCAGGGCATGGCCTTCCAATTTTTTGGTACAAGACATTGGAGAGAAGGTCTTCACTCAGTGGCAAAGAGATAGAGATGGAGTCAGGTAAAGGACAAGCTCCCTAACATATTAAAGTTGACACCAGCCCTGGCTGCTTTAAGTCCATCAGTAGTACATAAGGTACTACTCCATCGAGGTACCTCCATCGAGGTAGAATTTTTGTTTGCTTTGATCATCATTTTATCCTCAGTGCTTAGAACAGTGCCTGGCACGTAGTAGGTACTCAATAAATATTTTTTGAATTAATAACTAACTGACTCCCTGGTTGGAATGCAGCCAGTGTGGTTTGGAAGGAATTTCTCCAAGAGGAGATAGCAACCTTTGGAAAGCATCAAATCTGCCTAGTATCCAGGCTTACCTACCCAGTGCTTGCAGAGATCAGGGAAAATTGACTTAGCCAGGCACTGAGTGCTTGGGTTACTAGTTCAAAGAACCCAATTCAGGAGAGAGAAATAGTTTCATCTTGTTCTGGATAAGACCTGAGTAGGGAACAAATTTTCTCTGTGGGATGACAATAGTTATTTAGGGGGAGAATAGATCAGACAGAAAAGCTGACATACCTAATTGGTTTTTTTTCCTTTTTCCTCTTTGAGGTAGATAGATGAGATGTTTTTTTTCGCCAAGGGGAGATGTGTATGATAGGTACAAAAGCAGACTTTGCCTTCAGGACATTTCCTTTCCTGTCTTTTGTAAAAGCCAAAGTCCATGCAGGACATTGCCATAGGTATCCTGAGGGGAGAAGAATGGGGATGCATAGAGAAGTGGGAAGACCTTTGGGAGTCAGGTAGGAGTAGAGGGAAGGGAGAGTGCCAAGGGTTGAAACAAAATGGAAAGCAGCATTTCCCAGAGAGTGTAAGGGCCCCCGCCCTTCTGACTGGTGTTGTCCTTAGGTAACACATCTTAGAGGGTGGATCTCAACAAGGGCTTGGAATAAGAGAGCCACAAAACCACCGCTAGGTAAAAAGCACAGATCTCAGTCAAAGCCATGATGGGTGGGGGTAGGGGAGCCTCTTATTTTAGGGATCCCATTAGCATCCCAGATTCTGGAGCTACCCATGGATGACAGCTGCTTCAGCATTGTTTGGGATTGATTTTCTCATCATCTCTGTGGATTAGGGATTCTGGGAAGATTAAATTGGATCAACGTTTTTAAAAATGCTAGATTTATGTAGAGATGGTTGGTGCGGTCTCACTGTGTTGCTCAGGTTGGTCTCAAACTCCTGGTCTCTAGCAGTTCTCCCACCTCAGCCTCCCAAAGTGCTGGGATTACAGGTGTGAGCCACCATGCCAGGCCCTATTTTTATTTTGTCTTGTTTGAAGCAGCTGGCCTTCTATGATTGGCTAAAGCTCAGCTGCTGTAAGTTAACTGAAACCCAGCTATGAGTATACTCCCAAGTTAATTAGTTTCATTTAACATTAGTGACTCTATATTGGTTTGGTCTGTTGGGCCCAGTACAGGTGCCTAGTCCAAAACAATGGCCTCCTACAAATTTTATTTAACCTAGAATAACCATTATGTATTATTTCTGACATATCTGTGTTTGCTGTGTGATTCTGCTAATATGATTGAGTTCAGCTGATCTCAGCTGAGTTTACTTATTTTGGTAGTGAGTTGGTAAGCTCTCTAGGGGCTGAGATGACTAGGCTATACTTCATATTGTCTATCACTCTCTAGCTGACTAGACTGAACTTAGGGAAAAGGTAGAGGACCCACAGAGAGAAAGAGAGAGAGAGAGAGAGAGAGAGAGAGAGAGAGAGAGAGGGAGAGAGAGAAAGTAAGCAAGGTCTCCTGAGATCTAGAGCTAGAACTGGCTTAAATCACAAGGTCAGCCCAGATTATAGGGGTGAGGAGATAGAGTAGAAAGGAGCTGCAAAATCATATTGTAAAGGAAATGAATATGGAGATGAGTAGAGATCTGAGACCACTTTTTTTTTTTTTCAATTGATCCATTATACTAGCTCATTTCCTTCTTCTCAAAGGAAGGCCAGTATGACTTGATTCTCCTACTCTTGTGATGTCTTTGCAATTAACACTTCTCATCCGTGTCGACTCTTGGGTCACTGAAAGCAAACCATGTGACTGGAGTTTGGCTATTGCGGGGTATTATTTAGGGTTCTCCAGAGAAACAGAACCAATAGAGAAGGAAAAGCATAGGAACAGAACCAACAGAACCAAGAAAGTGAGAGAGTAAAAGAGAAAGAGAGATGAGATATTTATTTTTCTTGTATATATTTAAGGTATATGATGTGATATTTTGATATACATATTGAAATTATTAACACAGGCAAACAAATTAACATGTCCATCATCTCACATAGTTACTCTTTTTGTGTGCATGTGTGGTAATAGCACCTAAAATCTACTCTTTTAGTAAATTTCCAGTATACAATATGATATTGTTAACTATAGTCCTCGTACTATACTCAGATCTCTAGATTTATTTTTCCTATATTATAAGGAATTGGCTCATGTAATTGTGGAGATTCGCAAGTCTAAAATCTGTAGGGTAGGCCAGTAGACTGGAGACCCAGGCAAGAGCTGACATTTAGTTCAAGTGTGAAGGCAGCCTGGAGGCAGAATTCATTCTTCCTTATGGAATCTTAGTCTTTTTTTTCGTCAGGGCTTCAAATGATTGGATGAGGTTCACCAGTTATAGAGGGTAATCTGCTTTTCTCAAAGCCTACTCATTTAAATGTTAATCTTATCTAAAAAATATCTTCATGGCAACATCTAGACTGGTGTTTGACCAAATATCTGGGTTCCGTGGCCTAGCCAAGTTGACACATGAAATTAACCACCACAGAAGATTCTTAGTCTTTTCTAATCAAGGATTTGTCCATTTTGTTATGTACTGGGGGCAAATGACCAACAATCTAGTGCAAGAGTAGATACACTTTTTCTATAAAGGGACTGGTAGTAAAAAGTTTCTATCCCATAGTTTCATAGTCCATTTTTTTAGGAGTTCAAGACAAGCCTGAACAAGAGCGAGACCCCATCTCTACTAAAAATAGAAAAGCTAACTGGGTGTTGTGGTGTGCAACTGTAGTCCCAGCTACTCAGGAAGCAGAGGCAGGAGGATTGCTTGAGCCCAGGATTTTGAGGTTGCTGTGAGCTAGGCTAATGCCACTGCACTCTACTTGGGGCAACAGAGCAAGACTCTGTCTCAAACACAAAAACAAAAACAAAAACAAAAACAAAAATCCTAGCATTCCGGAAGGCCGAAGCGGGAGGACTGCTTGAGCTCAAGAGTTCAGTTCAAGACCAGCCTAGAGTAGGAGCAAGACCCCATCTCTACTAAAAATAGGAAAAAATTATCCATGTGCAGTGGTGCATGTCTGTAGTCTCAACTACTCAGAAGACCAAGGTAGGAGGATTACTTGAGCCCAGGACTTTGAGGTTGCTGTGAGCTAGGCTATCGCCACTGTGCTCTACCCAAGGTGACGGAGGAAGACTCTGTCTCGGAAAAAAACAAAACAAAACACACATATTTATTTAGATGGCAGGTCTTACAATCTGGATTTGTAAATTTTCAGGCCATGAACTGGATTTGGTGTATGGACAATAGCTTACTGATCCCTTGTTTAGTGAATGGAATTACAAATCATTTTATTATACTAAGCAAATCACTATAATTCAGCCTTCTTTAGAAAAGAGGGGGAAATTTTTCCAATGCCATGGTCTTAGATACTCAGATATTAAGTATATTCATGGACCAAAGCAGATAAAAGACTGGAAAGTTGGTTCCTAAAGTCACATACCCTTCTCTATGAAAAATGTCCCACCCCAGAAGGGGTTATGAGAGGATATGTGCAGAAAATAACCAGCAGGTACACAGAGTCGCATGGATAAGTTCTAGGTCCAAGAGGGGAGTTTGCCCCAGTGGCTTCTCTGATATACTAAGTCAAACTCACGACTCAGGTTTACATAGAAGATTGCTGCTCTTGAGCACATCATCACTGCATTGCAGCAACATGTGCGATTATAAAAACAAGAGACATCCCCCTACTAACATCAAACCTTCTTTGTAAAAATGGAGAGAAGATAATTGAGCTCAGGAGGGTTCTACTCCAAGGCCGAAAGTTAATTTTTTTGTTGAATAAACTTATTTACTGAAATATGTTAATACATATAGAAATGTGCATAAATAATAAGTTTTATGCATTTTTAACTGTAAAACTTTATGAATTTTCACAAAGTGAATATTCTCTCATAACCACAATTTATTTCAAGTAATAGAATGTTACTGACATACCAGAAGGTGCTTGCATTTGGTCATTATGTTCCTCCTGCCCCAATACAGCAATTATCCTGATCTAATACCACAACTTAGTTTTTACCTCTTTTTCTCTTTACCTATCATCTATTTGACTAATTCTCTATCTTAGATGTTGTTAAACTTATCCACTGATACGTTATGTTTAGTAATTGTATTTCTAAGACTGTTTTCTAGGACTAGTCCTACAACTAGCCTTTTGTTATCTAGTATTATTGTTTAGGACTAAATTTTTGTTTTGAGGATTTAATTCTTTGTTTGGGAAATGAAATTCTACATCTTGTCATCTGTTTTATGAAACATGGATTCTAATTATTATAAAGTCTAGTTCTAGTAATTCTGATTTCTGGATCTCATTTGGTCTGATTTTTCCTCATTTTAGTCATTTGGTCAGTTTTCTTTGTATGTCTTATAATTTCTGATTGAATACCAAATGTTTTGAATGAAATATTGTAGAGATAATTTGAGGATCTGTCTAATAATGTTTTCTTTCCCCAGAGAAATGTTTTTTCTTTTTGACAGAGAATTAGAGTAGGTGAAGATTACCTTAACCTAGGCTGAGATTGAGCTGATTTGAAGCTGGATTTTAATTTTAGAAAAGCTGGTCTGGTTTGTATTTATTTCTTGGGGGTAGCCCTAGTTATTGTCTCCACAGCCCATCAGAACGTTGAAAGTTTTGCTTGGCTTTTTAGCTTCAGGTTAGTTTCTTTGTCTTTGCTTTACTTAAGATCTGACAAATGCCTGTGGGTGGGTAGAGCAACCAAATTGTTGTGCTCAGCTTCTTGTCCTTCCCTGTCATTAGATGCTGCTGCTTCAAGGCTTGTCCATCTCAGTAGCTCTCGAATGACTTCAACATTGTGTATACACACACACACACACACACATGCACACACACGTAAGAAATATGTGTAATATTTTATCCATTTTTTCTATTTGTTTTCAGTGGAATGGTTAGTATAATATATGCTAATAAAATTGCCAAGAGGTAAATTGAACCAGAAGCTTTCTTTGTCAAATGCTGGACATTTAAGGGTATTAAATTATAAACTCAAACCCTTAGTAGAGTGATACTTTTGGAAAAGTAATTTCAGTCCTAGGAATAGCTAACTAGTTCAGAATGATAGACTCTTAAATGGGGTCTTTGATGAGTGCAGCTACAGATGGTGTTTATACAGATTTCATGAATGTCTTAGGCTTTCCAGTACCAGGGCAAAACTGAGGCCTAAGACAATTTTTTAGGAAATTTAGAGAAAAATTCTTAAAACATCTTTATTTCCTCACCAAGGAAATCATTACCAGACCAAGGTAATGCATTTTTATTGCTTAGATTTAACACTCAATACTTACAGATCATGACTGTCCATGTAGAGAGGGGAAAAAAAAAAAGAAAACAAAGAGGATGCAAATTCTTTAAAAATTATCTAAGAACACATAATTTTATTTCATTTTCCATGCTATGTTGCAGTGAATATTTTTTTCTATTTGAATACAATGTCCTCAAAGTTAGGAAATCATGTTGCATAAGACTAGCACAGCATATGGTAGTAGTAATCGAGATCACTAAAAGTGGCAGGCATTCTGGGAACACAGACACAAAAGTAAAAAAAGTAAAAATGAGAACAAATTTTGGAAGATAAAGATTCAAAATATCACTCTCCTTGAATCATATCTCTTCTTTACGTCAACAAATGTTCTTTTTCTAAAACATACATATTGCTCTTCAGTCATCTACCAGAGTGCTTAGAATCATTTTTTGCCTTAAATATAGTAATATAGTGCCTTAAAGTGGGATGGGTAAGAACAAGCGGAGGACTGAGTGAAGCATAATTTGTTTATCTGCTTTATTATAAGATTTTTTTTTCTAGAATGTCTGTGAATACTGGATGGAAATGCTCTATAATACCAAGGACAGAGCATAGAAGACTGGCCATGCCTGTTAAAATGGTCTGATAGTCACACATTAGTTTTAGTGAAGATTTGAGTTTATTTTTATTTTGTTCTGCAATAAGATTAGAAAAAAACATATTGGAAGAATTAGTCTTCAGAATTTTAAAACACACTGAATAGGATCAGATGATTACTGCCCTACATTGCTGACCTAGTTTGTCTTATTTCTATTTAGTTTCCTTATAATTATGAACTATTAGAGCTGCCTGTGATTTCAAAAAGCCATGTTTACGATTCTGTAAAATGGAATTTTAAGCTTCACTTGGGTATGTGGTCATAATATTGTATTCTTTTTCAACAAATATTTCCTATTTTGGTGCACAGTTTCATATTGCTTACTTCTATTGAGAAATTTTAAGTTATCCTTTTAGAAAATAGTCTGTTGAAAAATAGTTTTATTTTGTAAAATGTCATGGAGATATTTTCATGGCCTCCTAGCCTTATTTCCTATTCTTCTTCATCCATTTTGTGCCACAGCTGTGAACCTCCCAGCCCGTTCCCAGTACCGGAATACATCGTGTTTGCACGTCAGTCCTGACTATGCACACGCCACGTCCCTGTACAAATACTTGCCCACTCCTGTTCACTCATTCTTTATGACTGAGCTCAAATGTTGGTTATCCTTGGGAGAACTGTAGGCATGTAAAAAGTCATTCCTACATTGTGATAATTAACACACACTGTTTTATAATTATTTGAAATATGTTTGCTTCTCTCTATTGAGTATTAATTTGTGTGGGGCAAAAAGAGTATTATTTTATCATTTCTTGAATTACTGATATTTAATATGGTGCTAGGCCCAAGTAAACAACTAATAAATCTTCACTGAAAAAAAAATGAATCTAATTAAAATCCCAAAGGCCAGCATTTCTTTTGACATAGCACAACATATATGTAGGTTTTCACTGCTCTTATTATTTAATTAAACATCTTCTTGGAAGGGCAAAAGTGTGTTTATATCAATGTGTGGGTCTATGAAATATCTGATACTTGATATTGTGTCATTCCCAAGGATATACAGATGTCCATATGGGTTTTCTTAGAGTGATTCAATCTCTCGTCCCTTTAAAGGTCTTTGGAGTAACTGAAATGAGTAATGTCAGCAATACATTTACTGATTCAAGTCTTAGCATACTGTCACACTGGCTTGCTTGGAATGAACCTCTTTGGAGTATCAGGATATGGATAGACATCATGTTATACCTTTGAAGGGGAAGTTTCCCTCTGGAGTCCCAGTGCTCAACAATATAGAAGGAAAACATGGAGTTGACTGCCTTTTCTCAGCATGAAGCAAGAACTTAAAATGTTTTCCCCAGAGTAAGAGCCAACTTCTAGTCAAAGATTTGCATTTGGAGAGTATCGCCACCATACTTGTTTACAATAGAAACTAATACTTTATTCAGAAATAGGGAGTATTCTCAATTTTCTTGAATAGTGTTAAGAGGAATTTCACCATAGCATAAAAATGACCTAGATCAATATATAAACATGATTTCTGCTAGTAAAGTAATTGTCTTTCTAAAACAACAATGGCTTGTTTGTGAAGAAAAATGTTCTCAGGTTACTTAAAAATTTTCTTACTCATGCAATAAATATTGTCTGTTTACTATTATATTAATTTAGTATAATTGTGCAAAGGGCTCATCAATTTATTATTATTATTATTCTGGATTCTACTCAAATGCAATCTACAGCCAGATTCTTCAATTTTGACTGAATTCTTCAGAATCATTAATATTCCTCTTACATTTTCCAGTATTTCAGGTAATCATGCATATCCACCACCCAGGCCAGAAAATATATTAAGTCCCTACAGACTTCCAACTGTGTTTGCTACCATAAGAACATTCAGTTCACGAAGTTAAAAACATATCTTTAAGCAGCTCATAAATTCTGGCTTCAGGTTTAAACTGATGTCAGATGCCAGAGTCAATAATCCCCTAAACTGATGTGATCTCAATTCCATATGGCCCTGTTAGCCCACCTGATTTTAAAGTACAAAACTGCTACACAGTTAATTACCTGAGCCAGGCCCATGGTTATAGGGAAAGCAACGGGGCTTCAGTTCAGATACATATAGGAATTCATTACTTTGCAATTTGAAAGTTATCTCTGTACAATACTTGAAAATATCTGAAAGGAGTCAAATCTGTGGATTCAATAATGAGAGTGGGTAATAAACTGGCATCGAAAATGACACTCAGGGGTCCTACCTAGAGATAATCTGGTTCACTGCTTTGAGTTGTGCACACAGATTCTGATGATTATGATACAGGTGGTGCAATTATTACACGTTTGAAAACACTGACTTCAGCCTTATGTTCTCATCTTGGTGGATTTGGGAGACATCTAGCAACAGGGGCTGGTAATGATAGTCTTTTGGTGGAAGAAGCTTCAAGGAGGGCTGAATCGAGGAGCAGGACACTGAGAAAGAAAATAGAGATCCTAAAAATGTTTGGTTTACTTTGAAATATCACCACTGTATCCATACATAATAAGGAATTGCTCAGAGTTATAATCACATACTAGTGAAAGAGATGGCTGAAATAATTAAGGCAATTGATTGTATGTCAATGAGGAGTGGGTGACATACGTCTCTGGTGATACTGAAGCGATGCTCCACTCAGTGCACTAATCAAGATCGTCTCCCTGGATCAGACTCTGGATTCTGTCCTCCATGCCCCCTGCAGAGGTGGAGAACTTATGTAAGTTTGAAATATGAACACTGAAGTTGGGGTCAGATTAAAAGAGTCGACCACAGGGAACAGTATAATTCTTCTTGTTAAGAAGAAGGATGGATTTGGACTGTGCACTTTGGCCTGCATGGTCAGACATTAGCTGAGAGAAGTAGCCACCACATTCCAGGAGGAGGGCTCCAGCAATATGTGAGCTTAACCTACCTCAAGACTGAGAAGTGGAGGAAAAAAAATGAGAAAACCAAGTGAATGCTCAAAAGTTGTCATTTTTTTATGTGTAACCTGATTTCCTAGTAACTCAATTATGCCCTTATTTGGTCATACATTTATTTATATGTTCTTCATTCTGTCATTTGTTGATTCTACTGACATTTATTAAAGCTTCACTTTGTGCCAGGCACTGTACTAAATGATGGAAATGAAACAATCATTGTGGAATTTAGTCTAGTGAGGGAAACAGGTAAGGACAAGTAATTATAATACTGGATGTAAGTGCAATGACAAGGGAATGTGAGAATAGGGTGCCTTGAGTCACAGAAAAAGGGAACCTTGCTCAGACTTGGGGGGATCCCAAGTCTCTTCCCTAGTAGAAGGGAATCTGAGCCCTAAAGATGAGTATTATTGGTCAAGGAGTTGAAGTAGTAGTGTTGCAGACAAAGGGAGTAACTTGGGAGAGAGCCTGGTGTGAACAAGGAACAGCAAAACCAACATGTGCACCTTGAACCTGGAAGCACGTGTGGTGAGAAATGAGGCTGTGGAGACAAGCACAAAGAAAATGGAGCATCCCCAGCCTCTGGGGAATTTAGAGATGAATAAGGCAACTATTGTCCTCAATAAGTTTATATTTGAAACTTGCCTTCCTGTTCCTTTTTTTAAAAAATAAATTTATAGACAAATTGGGAATATATATTGCCCAAACTCAATAGATTCCATCCATAATTTTAGATCTCAATATAGGCAAACAAATCATACATCTTATTGAGTGTTTTTCTGTAACTAAACTTAAGCTAAGAAATATCAATAATGATGAAGTTCAAATAAGGTAATAACTAATATACATGGACTCTGATTTCACTATTTCTCATTGGAAACCAGCCATTTTTAGTCCTCAACCAGACTTCTCACCCACTAAAGAAAATGTGTGCAGAGGAGGCCCATTTTAGATAATTCTTGAATGCTACTCTCAATTCTTTCAGACCCCTCTATTGTTGCAGGTCCTCCCTCAGAGCACTGGGCTTTCTCCCTCCCACTGTGTAGACAGGACTTGACAGCCTCTCTCCTTTGAACCGTACTCACATCTCTTGCTTCCTGCCACAGGGATTTTCAGCTGTGGCTGTGGGAACCCACTTGGTTCTCACACATGTGCAACCTAGAAACGCAAGAGAGCTAATGCCCCTAGCACTAGCCTTGAACATATTTCGTAAGACTCATCAGATGGTCTTATTGGATTGAGCACAGTCAGTGTAGCAGTTGGCCATCTTCATAGTGCAACCTGGTAATGGCTTCTCCTCTTTCCCTGATTCCCTGCTCCTGGACTTTACTCCAGCTCCCTGGGATCACATTTGTTTAAAAATTCCTGGTATGCAAGCCTTTGTCTCAGATTTTGCTTTGGAGGAACACAGGCTAAGTCAATGAGTTAGAACATTGATCCAAATGTCAGAATAGTTTGGGAATAAATTACAGTGTAAATGATAGAATATGACACTGCTATTCCTATAGAAATAAAACAATGCTAAATCTCTTTTTAGGTTTAAAAACTAAAAAATGAAAAGCATATAAAAGCTCTCTGAGCTCCTAATGCAAAACTCCGTAAGATTTTCCTCTGAAGTACAAAGATAGGATGTACTCTACAGGTAAAGACTATTGTAGTAAAGTCAGTCAAGTAACATTTTAGCTCCTGGTTTCATTACAAAGTAGTTATAAGATATGGGAAAGACAATATCTTTACTGCTTAGTACCTCTCTTTTTTGGCTGTAACACAGGGATGTGGATGATTGTAACAATCTATCTGCATAGTGTTTCTTAGAATGGTGTTTATAACACTCTCACTGGTGTTTAGAGTAAATCCTTTGCATAACCACGTATGAGGGTATCTGGAAATGTGAAGGGTGTGAGATTTTTACTTCATTTTCAAATTAACAAGTCAGACTGGTAGGACTTCACAGATGCTGGTAGAAGTCACAAGACCCCTGGGTCGAGGATGAAGACAGTTTATTATTCATAGCAATAGCAATAGCCGGAGTATTACCATTTTGGGGCTGGTTCCTTAGGCCCAATTTCCACAGGGAGATGCAAACATTGCCAGGTGATACCTGTATGTACAATGGGTTGTATTTCAGGAAAGAAACTCTACACTTAGGAAACTCAAGTCTTTTACAGTGGGAAGTAAGATGTCTGCCCTTTGCCCTGGTGGAAGAAATTTTCTTTACTAACCTGGACAGTAAGCAAACAGGCTCTTTACTTTGGAGGGAGACATCTCCATCTTCCAAGGTGGTAAGCAAACCTGCCCTTTCTTCCTGAGGGAGTCACTATGTCTTCTAAAGCTGCTCATTACACAAACATTCTTGAAAAAATAATCTGGAATGGAGGGCAGGGTAGAAATTCAAGAAACATGTGGAATATTATCTCCCAGTGGCTCTTTAGAAATGTTGTATGAAGAGTATGTACAGTATTGCATTTGCCATAGGGACATATGGCAATTTCCTGGGAAGCGAGAATTTTGGGTGCTACAAAATGTAAGTAATCATACTGATGTTACCCTTGCATCAGGTTAGGAAAATATCTTTTGTCTTGTTCACTAAAACACAAATCGCATAGTCTACTGTAGGGAAGTGCTATATATTTATAAGTAAATAGATCTAGATATAAGTAGAGCTAAGTATAGATATGTAGATATATAACTGAACTCTTGTTCTCAGTAGAAATGACATAGATGAGTTATTTTGTTATGACCTGTCTTTTAAGCAGTATTTACCTATATTATATTTTATTTGTAGTAAGTTATGGAAGTTGTAAAGCATTAAAATTAGACAACATAGGGAGAGGTGATTATCGTTCTCTCTAGAAATACTCCTTTTAGAAGACAAAAGCCAAATAGGTACATACACCAGTGCATTTCGGTTTTCTCTTGTTGAAGAGACAATGGTCCTCAGAAAGAGAGATACTGCAACATGGTAAGTTTACATGGCGATGACTTCACAAGTCCCTCTGCAAAGAGGCATATGAATATTATTTGGGTAATGCAGAGTGAGGAAAAGGGAATATGCAGGCATTTTAAGGACTGTTGGACATAGGGTCTGAGTTGATCTTGATACCCAGGAACTAAAGCACAATTATATCCTGTTGTTAGAGTGGATGCATGTGAGGGACAAGGAATACATGGAGAGCTAGCTCAGTCAGGCTCCCAGCACATCACTAGTTCCCCAAATTGTCACAGCAGTCATTACCCTGGATCTGCAAATATATAATTAGAATGGATATACTGTACTACTCAGAAGCTGCTGACTTGAAAAAGGGATGGGATGGCTTTTCAGCTTTTTTTTTTCCTTGTGGTACAACTGATATGGTAACTTGATTTCGATACCCTGCAAGGATGTGGTACCATCCACCAGGATGTGCTAAATACCCTAAATCAATCATGATGACATGATGTTGTTTTCCCAGTACATGGACTACATGGGTGTAGGAACTAGAGGATGGAATGGTCCAGCTTCCCACCATCAGCATAACCCACGTGGTTTCTCTTCAATTTTAGGTTCTGTGGGTCTAGAGGTCCTTATTCCCAGTAGGTAATGCTTTCACCAGAAGACACAATAGAAATCCTGTTGAACTTTAAGCTATTACTTTTGTCTGGTCATATTAGGCTTCTTACATGAAAACATGAGTGGTCAAGGAAAGAAAACATCATGTCAGGGTAGCTGACCCACATCACTGGGGGGGGGAAGGTAGCTGTTTCACCTTGGGGGCAGGGAGGAGTATGTCTGGCACCACCGATCCCCTAGTGTATCTCCTGGTACTCCCCTTCCCTGTTGTGATGTGATGGTGATGGACAAATGCAGCAACCATGACCCAGGAGTTCAGAGATGGAGGTCTGGGTCACCACAACAGGTAAAAAGTCTAGATCAACAGAGGCGCAGGCTGAGAGTGTGCACAATCTAGAATGGAGAGTAAAGCATTTGAGTATGAGTATCACTTGCAACCTTCAGATAGGCTCTGGTGGAGAGGGCTGTAGTTCATGCCTCTAACCTTCCTCTTGTAAATTTCATTAGAAAATGAGACCAACTAGCATCCTGAAGATGTTCCCAGATGGGGAGAACTTATTACAAGAATCAAGTAGAACCAAGTATCTTATATTAGAGTGGACTGCAATGGATACTATTGTGTGTCACTTAAATTACTCTCTTCAGAGCCAAGGCGCTCATTCTCCAACCCCAAATATGTTGCCTGCTTATGGCTCTTAGCTGTGTTCCTCTGGAGGCATTGCCCCTGCTGCAAGGACATTCCCTCAAGTGTCCTCAATGAGGACAGTCAGTATCCAATGACAGGTCAGTTGGGGGTTCACGGGCCTGGTCCCCTTGTCTCAGTTTAAAGGATCAGCCCAGATTCAGAATTCTACCTGGTTTCTATGGCATCGTCTAAAGCCTGTGGTGTAACTATCCCACAGTTCAACTTCTGCTCTGCAAAATCTTGATTTCATTGTTCTCTTATAAGCGTTATTCCTAAGCAGACATGCCAATAAACCTCCTGTACACAAATCTCAGTGTCTGTATCCAGAAAAGCTGATCAAAGACAACATGACTATCTATTTCCCTGTAGGCCAGTTTGGGCAACCTATGCTAATGACAATATATCACCTTTGGTTTAGTATTTACTCAGGGTGGAATGAAGGTGAGAGATTTCAGGTAAGAGAGAATACAGCTATTATGTAACTCAATATTTTCCCATAATAGATGATCAAATAAAAGAAAAAAAAAAGTGCATGTTCTCCCTTTGTAATAGTTATAAAAGAGGAATTGTGAGAGGGTGCTCTCTCTTTTCTGAGGCTCTATTGTGTGCAGAAACTTGAAAGGGAAAGTCCACTCCAACTTGGGCATGGGTTACTTTGTCTTCAGCATAATAGGGCATAATTGGGAATGCAGGAATGAAAGTGAAATCGTCAAAGTCTGTTTCTCTCTCGATTTCCCTGCTGTTGGATTTTATTCCAGGCTAGCTCTCCCAGGCCTGTGAAACTAATGATCTGTGTTCTCATTCTGACTCAGTGTAGACCACACGCTTTTCATGTCAGTTTGGAATAAGCGTTGAGAGAGTTACAAGAAATCACCTGTTTTGTGTTCTTGCAAATTAAGAAAATTTGGGTCCAAACCCTGTTTTTACTCAATTCTGAACAATTTCAAATTGAAGCCTCTTTTTACTAGCATGAAGAGCAGCCTTGAAATCCTGATACTTCACTGAATTTATTTATGGATTAGATATTCTCTCACTATGGCCATATGGTGAAGTGGCCAGCTGCCCAGGCCCACTCATTCTCCCTGCTTTCAGAAAGTAGCACAACGATGGTTAACAGACATGGCTGCAGAAAGCTTTGCTTTTTAAAATTCCTGTGACTATATTGGATCGTATGCCAAGTATATACATATGTATAACTAAAAATGTGAGAAGCATGTATTTTTCCAGTCACATTTAATTGCATCAACATGGAGTTCATATTGGCCTTTGCAGCAACGGCTAATGAGCCATATGTGGAAGAATCCAGATGTTTGGATTATATGCTCTTCCAGTCCATTATACAAACATCCATTTATATGACAATGTCTTGCTTCACATGGAAAGCAGAACTGCATCACCAATAAGGAAGTAAAATAGAAGGCTAATTACACTGTTGTTGTTTGCAAATGGGGATTTTCCTGCTAAAAGAGTTATTTTCAATAGGAAATGGTGGGTTTGGAGGAGCAATATATGGCTCGTGTTTTCATAGAGCCCTTCTATTTGTTATTAGTTACATGACCATGTGTCTGTTTCAGTAACTCCAATCACAGTCACACTCACACACACGTACTCATGTCACTAAAATGTGGAAGAACAGAGTGAATGCTTTAACAGAGACATAAAGTGCTAAGGGCAAAGAGTGATTGACAGCTCACTCCCTTGGAGGAGAGCAAGGACAGCTTTCTAATGGGGTTACTGAGGCTAGATGTTGAAAGATGGGGTTTTGATAGTTGCAGATTGGGAGAGGATAATTATAAATGGACAGAATTTAATGAACCAGAGACAGACGGGAAGGAAAAGGCAAAGTATTTTAAACATTTGCTGTATTCCTCTAGATATCTAAATATTTAGATTCTTCTTTCCAAAAGAGCAGGGATGAGGCATTTCAACAAATCAAGTTGAAATTACGTAATAATACCAAGCTGTAAGGCCAACTGTGCTTTAGTGGGACATCACCATTCTATTTACTCTAACAACACTAAAACACCCACATTCCCCTCCCCAAGTCTCCACCTTATTTGGCACTTAGTCCAAAAGATAGTTAAGAGAGTCAGGTATATGGGCATGATCATAGAATAACAGAAAGTATGGAGCTCCGAATGGTACAGAGAGAGAATGAAGCTTAGAAATATTCCTATCTGGGAGGGCCTTGGAAACGGAGCAGTTGTCAGACCATAGTCACTGTTGCTGTTTCCATTGGAGCAAAAATCAGAAAAGCAATATTGATTTAGCTCTGGGACTTACTAATGTTTGAGCAGAAAGCAAGATAGATTAGAGTTACAGATGAGCAGTATAGGTCCCTTTTTAGCCACAGCTATCACAATTTGTTTTAATTTGCTCTTTTTTACAATCACTCTCAGGACTCCGACTTTCACCTTAAGGTAAAAGTCATCTAAACTTATGTCCTTGGCTGTCTCTCCCTGCAGAGCTCCCATCTCCTGTTTCAAGCTACTTGCTAGTACCTCAAACTCAGCAGAGCAAATCCTAGCTCCTCATTTCACAGCTCATCCTTTCCATGTCTTTGCATCTCCCAACCCCAATTTCCATCTTGGAGGACAGGACTTTGCTACTTGTTCTCCGTGGTCAAAGCTTTGGCCTCATATTCAACACCTCTCTCTTTTGAACTTTGAACATCGGTTGGTCTCATATAATCCCTTTCAGTTCTACCTTTGAAATGATTCATGAATCCATCCCCTCTTTTCTATTCCAATCACTGATGGCAGAGTCTGGAACTTCAATTCTTGGTAGTGTGCAGCAATAGCATCTTAACTGGTTCTTGTTAAACTGTTCACTCATTCTGTGTACCTATACACTTCCTAAAACCAGATGTGATTGTGATAATGAAGATGATAGCAATAGCTAAATGGGGAGGAGGGACTATAACTGCCTACTTAGTTGGGTTGTTATGAGAATGAATCAAGATTATGTCCATAAGGCATTTAGCATAGTGCCTGGAATATAATGCATCCAGAATAAATATTGGCCATTATATCTCTCTTCACCTCAGAAACTGTATGTGTATATTCCAGTTCTCAAATGCACCTAATTCTCCCTCACATCTGGGACTTCTCACATCTGTCCTCTTTGCTGGAATACTCTTCCTCTCTCTTTTGTCCTCTCTGCCTTCAGCATGCCACTTTGCATTCATCCTCCAACCTCTGTGCAAAATTATTTGTTCCATCCTGGTTTTCCCTGAGTATCCAGACCTGTTTAAACCACTTTGCTGTGTGCTGCAGCAGAACTTGGTATTTCCAACCTTAAAGTTATTGTGTAGCAGAATAGAAAATCATCACACCAAGATACATATGGGCAAAGATGAAGCAATAATTCATTTTCTGTAACTGATAGAATCTTCCTCAATGATTCTGACTCTGGTTAAGGATTCTATCATGCTTTCAATATTAAGTTTTTCTCTTATACTTTTTGTGTAATTTGACTTCTTTTAGGTTTCTGTTGTCGTTCAGATTTTTTCTCTGTACCTTGTTTCTTACCGCAAGAGCCCCCACAATGGTCTTTTCCTGCTGACTTGACAGCACTTTGGCTGTTATAGGCACTGTAGACCCCTCTGAGCGTCAGCCACATGCTATGGCAGCCTCCGTATCAGTCTCACCATTTCTCAATTATTCTGCCTTTGGAAACCTCCACATAGCACACTGGGATTTCTGAGCCACCTTCCTGCACATTGAAGGAGACAGAAACCTCAAGAATGTGATTTCTAACCATCCTCTGCTAAATCATACTTGCAATAATCTGTGCTCCAGAGAAGGAGAGGTTATGGCATTAGAGTAGTTTCATCCAGGAGGGAAACAAAGCTGAAAGTTATCCTTTTAATCCAGGGAAGGGTGGGAAGGACAGAAACCAAATGAAAAGGTTCTATGGGGTTCTAAGAAGAGACTACCTTACATGATGCCTCTTATCCCAGCCTGGGAAAGTCTTCTTTCACTAGAAATAGCAAGCATGTTTACTCAGGAAGAAGATCTGTGATTACACTTTTGAGACTTTTCCTTTTCAAAGCATTTCCTGACACTTTCCTTCTCTTTTCCTCCATTTAATCTTTTGTGTTTTTCTATCATTGTAGTTTTTAGTGTCCATCTCTTCCTTTTAGACCAGCAGTCCTCAATAGCAGGTGATTTTGCCCCAGGGACATCTGGCAGTGTCTGAAGACATTTTCATTTTCACAACTCTGGGGATGTGTGAGGGGGTGCTACTGGCATCTAGTGGGTAGAGGCCAGGGATGATGGTAAATATCCTACAATGCACAGGGCAGGCCCTGTGATGAGGAATTATCTGACCCCCAATGTCAATAATGCTGAAGTTGAGAAATTCTGTCCTAGACTGTACAGTCCTTGAGGCAGAGATTATATCTTATTTATCTCTTCATCTCCAGTCCCTCACGTTATACAGTATATAATATGGACTTAAATATTGCCTATTTAATGACTAAGTAATGAATGCAGGCTATGCTGGTCCCCGTGGCACACAGTGTGCCACTGTATGGTTTGGTTGAATGAAGAGCATCCCTCGAACCCAACCCTGACTGAGAGAGAGAGTGCAAAATGGTGGCTGAGTCAGTGGCAGAGTTGTGGTGGGAAGTATGCAAGAGACATGGTGACTCTGGGTTTGGATTATTCTCAGATGGAGTTCATTTATTTATGTCCAGCACAGTCATAGCTCATGCATCAGTGTCTACAGTGTTCACATTTAACCAATTTGTATAGTTTTTTTTAAATCATGCCATTTTTTGAAGTTTTTAGATATTCTTTAAAATATTTGACATTCCAGTTGATCCTTTGTCAAGTTGACATGAACAAAGAATAGAAAAAAAAGCATTTTGGAGATTAGAAATTACAATATTCTGATTTCCTCCTAAATGCTCTTTTATACAAAAGAATAAACTTGGTTACCGGAGATGCATTTTCCCATAAGGATTACTACTTTACGAGTAAGTGTTCTAAAATATGATAGATAATCTAAGACATATGTTTAGATTATTGCTAACAAATATATTATTAATAAAATTTGGCTGTGGAATGAAGATATTTACAAGTACTTAATTTATAGTATTCCTAGAAATTAATAACCATCTTTTCTTTTACATGAGAGAGAAACATTTTGTAAAATAAAGGGAATAAATAATATAGTTGGTGAAGGCTTAAATCAGATCAATGACAGAGGAAGAAAGAAAGTGTACAAGAGAGAGAGGGAGTCCCAGCTTATTGCATGGTCACCACCCACTTGCCAGCCACTTTAATTGATCCTCAAAAAACCCCAGAAAGGTATCTGGTCTTAGAGGGAAGATATTTGTCCTCCATTTTAAGAATAAGAAAAATGGAGCATAGAGAGGCTGATTCACTTTCCCCAAACCACACAAATATCACCTTGTGTAATCTGAGTTTGGATCCCCATCTATAGAAGAATTCCCTCCATCACTCCACTGCCCTCTCATAAGCAAATAGATGAGGCCAGTAGTTCTCTACACTGGCTGCACATGATAACCACTTCAGGTGCTTTTAAAGGATACTGATGCCCCAAGTCTAACCCCCAGAATGCATTATATAATTGGTCTGAGGGTGAAGGGCCAGAATCAGTTCTTTTTCACACTCCCAGGGTGATTCTAAATTTTTACTCATGCTGAGAACTCCTGGCTTAGGCCTTAATGTTCCTGCAATTTGTTTCTTATTCTTTGTATCTGAGAAAGTCTATATATTGGACTTTTTTATGGAGATTTTACACGAAATTCACAAAGAATTAAATTTGATACAATTTGACACAGGCAACTTCTTTGTTATTTTGCATAATAAGGCAGGATGCTTCTTATTAAATCAGCTTTATTAAGTGGGGTTGATAATTTAAGATCATAAATTTAATCATGAATAAGAAAACCAAACATTAGCAATGTGATAGGAAAGAAATTTTTTCCATGTGCTACACCATAACCTTGGAATCATTTACCAGTGGGTTGGCTTATCCCTGGAGAATTCTCAAGACAATTGAAAGACTCTACACAGTTGACCAGGAGCTTGAGCTGGTCCTGGCTCCAAGCCATGTAACCCTTGGTTCAGAAGTTACTTTTTAGCTTATTGCATTCATTTGAAAAATGCTTTTGTCTCTAGATTAAAGTGTTTGGAAACTATACTGTGATGTTTTGCATTTTAAAGTGTAGCTCTAATGACAATATTTTCTTCTACAAGGATTGGGTCCCATGAATATGCCTTATTGTACATGGAATGTACATGTCCCCCAAAGTATGTTTTCTTCATATGACTTACCACCATTCTTATCCCTTCTCTTCTTTATTTTCTAGGTACTCTCATCCTTTCTTTTTTGTCTTTATTTTTATAATTTTTTCTTTCTCCTTATCTTAGGCTTGCCAGAGATTTTGTGATGTCACTTGAGTCTTATTCATCCTCAATGTGGTCTGTAGCCCCAACAAGGTAGACTGTCCCTGGACTTGGACATCAAATTCTTTGTTTTACAGTTTACATATTAAGGGAGACACATAACTGAGATTGAGATTTTAGAAATGATTTGCATAAAATTAAAATTTAACAAACTGATATTATGCCTCAAAACGATGTGTTATAAACTAACCTTTTAAAGAAAATAAATTCAATATGCCCATCTTTTAAAGAGAAATCCTAAACCAAATGTGTTTCTCAAATAATAAAAACTTAAGATATTATCTAGGAGATAAGTAATAAAATGAAATAAGGCAAGCAAGAGCTTTATTTTTGTAATAAAAATGGTATAGCCCTTCAATATGAAAACTCACGTGTTACAACTGGACAATAAATTTGATTGCACCGTTGTTTGCATGCATTATCCCATTTAACACCTGCAGTTGACTTTATTGTTTTTATTTTGCATTCAGACTTTGAGACTTTGCAAAAAAGCAGAGAAGTTGTGGCCTCACTCTAAAGAAAATGAGGTCCTATTTTTTTTTTTATTCTTTTCTAAAGGAGGGCAAAACATATGTGCTATTTTGAAGTCTTCCAGCCTGACTGAGCCCACTGAAGGCTGCTAAGAATCCTGAGAGCAGAGGAGCCTGCTTCCAGGTGGAGGGGTCTGTGCTTTCTTACCACTGTACTTAGACTCATGGGTCTTTCTCCCCAACTTTCTTCCCTCTCTATTTGTACATCTGTCATAACCTCCCTTTACCTCTCCGTCATTTAATTTCTGTACCCTCCGTTTGAGGTTTTGAGATACATTTTATGTTTTATGACACTTAACAGGCTTGGCATATTATTTAATTAAAGTTTATATCCTAAGAAAGTTCTATTCTTCATCATCATTTTTGTTGTTATTATTGCCTTTTTTTTTGAGCTAGATCAATGATGCTGAGATTAGCTATGACCAAAGTTGTAAAGTTCCTGCTGAGGAAACCATTAATGAAATATAATTTCAGAGTACAAAGTACCAGAAGTATATTTGTAACATGCCATCAAAAAGATTACACACACATAATTTTGGCTGTGTTGTTGTTTGTTTCAGAATTTTGGGACAGAACTATTTCCTGGTAGCATTTGGTTTTTTGGAATCACTTGGTTTCTATCATTGCATATCATCCATAAAGGATACATTGCACTTTTTTTTAATCCTTTGGAAATGGATCACAAGTGAGCAGTTTATTATGTCCTTGTTAGCTGTGCTTGACTTGAGTTAATGTGTTGGTAGGGTTGAGGGATGAGAGAAGAATCAACTGCCTCCTCAGGGTGTGCATTGAGTTATTAGACAATTTTGTTCCTTTTAAATGTGTTGCTCTCATTTTTGAGGTCCACAGGAAAGAAGGCTAGAACATCTCACAGGACATACGTGGCTGGTTAATTGAAAATTGTGCACAGAGCAGATATCGTCTGATGAGAAAGCTTTGTAGAGAACATGGCATTTAGTTTGGAAATTATAGTTTGGTTTAGAATTTGGATAGGTCTGCATGCAAGAAAAAAAAAATAGTGAAAATGGTAGAATAGGGTAGTGAATACAAAGTGAAAGGTAGAAAGACCTTGGAAATTGTTCACCTGGAGCGTGAGACCTAGTTCCACTTGAAGTACGGGAAACATACAAACAGGTTGCTTTGAGAGCTGACGTTGAAACAGGAGCTACTGATGACTGTGTTTCTGTGTGTTGCTGGGGATGATTGCTATTTCTCTGCTGATGGAGATTTAGGAAAGGATTTTTGGTATGAAATCCAAAAGCTGAAAGAGTTCATCTGGAATTTACAGATTATCTGGTCCAACTTCCTCTCTTCAGAGAGGGAAGTGGCACTGTGTACTGATTAAGAACAGGGTGTTGAAATTAAGAGGGAGGGAAACAGACTTCTAATATTGACTCCATGATTTACTAACTCCGTGAACTTGGATGGGTTATCTAACTTTCCTAAGTTTCATTTTCCACATCTGCAAAACAGAAATAAAAGGTTTGTTGTGAAAATAAGAAAAATGATGTTTGTGGTGCTTAGCTTTGTGACTGGAATATAGCAAATGCTCAAACACACTTGCTGTTATTATTACTGATGTTATTGTTATTATCATGACTTCAGTGCTCTGTTCTTACAGGAATTGCATAAGTTGACTAGAATCAGCAATCTATTGTCCTGATCTCGGGACAATTTGGTGTACACAAAGCTCAAGGCATGGAAACTCACTGAGGAGTCAGCAGTCAGCATCCTGTAAGAATTGGCCACCTGTGCCACACTTTATATAGTGATTTCTGTTTTGGATCTGGCTACATCACTCTGGCTTCCAGAGGCAGGAATGATGGGAGTAACACAGAGGTCGCAAGAATTCACCCCAAACTGTCTTAGTTCTTTATTCCCCATTTTGAATCTTGCTGACATCGGTATTTTCTATAAATCTTAAGTAGCTTTAAATGTTAAGGAATAAGGAAAACACTTTTTATTTCTTTCCAACTATTAAAATACTTTTATTAAGTCATCCAATGAGCACTGTCTAAGGGAAAAAATAGTTTATATGTGGTTTGGATGCTAAGCATTGACTCAGCGTCAGGCCTGTGAAGGGGAAGGCCAAGCTACGCCTGCTGACACACAAGTAATAATAATGGAAAAAATAAAGACTGTCCCAAGTTTGCTAAATGAAGCCATACGCTTGGAAAAGCACAATACACCAAACTCTTATATTCTCCTTTTTGTTTTGTCAAGACCATTCTCTTCATTGCCCACCAGCATCATGTTTTTTCCTTCCAATACACAAATGTTCCCAGGTTTCACCGTTGCCATGTTCTTCTCCCAAGTGCTCCATATTTTTGACCGGTGCTAGTCATAGTCAGGTAATATTAATCAATATTTGAGAAAGCAAGCCACTTGAAATGACTTTTTAGGCTAGGAATTTCATAGAGACTATATGTCATTGTTCTTCCTACTTTGGGGATTAATTACTTTTACAATACAAACAATGACTGCAATAGAAGCTTCAAGAGACTGACTCACTAAGGGAACAAGACAGGTTTGGAAAGTGGATCCGTTGCCATTGACGCACTCTGGAGAACTCTTTAAAAAACGGTAATCTGAGAAATTTAATTTCCATGTAACAGTTCACATACTGATACTATCAGTAAGTGGACCATAATTAAATATTGTATGACCGTATGACAGTTTCAAAAGGGTTGCATTTCACGACCAGGTGTTTTGATTTCTTTAAATGGAAGAAAAGAAAAGGAAATCAGCTTTTAGCTATTCGGTGCAGTTTATCTCCCCTGGGAAGCCATTGTGCCGACCTACAAAATGAATTAAAGATGAGAAGTCAAATTTAGGGGATGAAAAAGCAAGGAAGAAACATTTATCTTCTATGTACCTCCTTTGTGATGTTGGATCCCTTCATCTTTTTGTATCTCATTTTTTTTTCTAACATAGGAGGGGCTTTTCTAGGCCAGTTCTCCGGGAGGAATCACCCACAATTCCTTTAGAAGCCACTACAGATGGAAGCTACAAGAGGAGAGGAACCCAAGTGGACTCTAACCAGAGCAAAGCTCTGTTATGTGTTGGACTGTTATTGATTTCAAACAAAGCATTCTTCAGAAGAATATATTTTCAAACCAATGGACCTCTAGATTTCTAGATCCTTCGTAGCATTAACATCCTTTGAATCAATGACTTCAATGACTATTTAAAAGCAACTAAGAGAAAGGAAAGAAAGAGGAAGAAGAAAATAAAACAATTGATTCAGTTAGCAATCTTTAAAGAAGGTCCTCTTTCATTCTTTTGTCTTCAAATATTATTTGTTTACTTTTACTATATGGAGAACAATATGTATTAGCTGCAAAAAGCTAAAAGAAATGTTACATAAGTACCTACATTATTTTACAGATCTGCTTCCTTTGGTAGCTTTTCACTTTTAATCATAAGTTGCTGACGTAAGCACCCATTCTTTTATTTCATTATTGATTCTGTTACCTCGACTGTTATTTGTGACCCCTTTTCCTGTGTCAATATTAGGATCATTCTATCAGCCAAGAGGCTCTATTGCCTAGGAAACAATAAAAGCTAAGGCTTAGGTTCACAGTTGCTTACATACATGCAAAGGTAAAAAGAATACTTAGACTCTCACCTAACTTCCTTGCTAGTCTTGGTGCAGTTATTGTTGATGGGCAATTGGGGCGTGTGTGAGGGAGAGAGAGGGAGAGAAAGAAAGAGAGAGAGAGAGAGAGAGAGGTGAAAAAAAGCAGAGAAAATGAGAGGTAATTTAGTGTGCTGGAAAGTTGTGGAATTTCGTGCTTTGTGTTGCGTAGACGATGTATTGTAGGAGTAACATTATTGTGAAACTTTGCTCAGTTTTTCTTCAAGTAAGTTTGCTACAGCATTTCCATTCCAGTGTCAAGTATATTTTTCACAACTTTGTCCGAGAGGAAACTCTGACAGATGATGATGAAAAAACGAAATCCATTCACTTCACGTGAACACATAGAAGGCTTCTCAGTGGAGCTTGTGCCGTCAGAATCTGTCACATTGTACCTCAGATGCTGAGAGAGCACTTGACGCTCTCGAGTTCTTGACAACTGCCTTAGTCCATTGGTGCTGCTGTAACAGAATAACACAGACCAGGTAATTTATAATGAACAGAAATTTATTTCTGAAAGTTCCGCAGACTGGGAAGTCCAAGACTGAGAAGCCAGCATCTGGCAAAGGCTATCTTAATGAGTCATCCCATGGCAGAAGACAAGGGTGAGAGAGCAAGAGGGGGCAATATTCGCCCTTTTATGATAACATCAATTTTACACATAAGAGTGGAACCCTCTTGGCCTAATCACCTCTTAAAGGTCCCATTTCTTAATACTGTTACACTGGCAATTAAATTTCAACACGAGTTCTGGAGGGGGACAGCATTCAAACTATAGTAGCAGCTGTTTGTCAAAGGTTTCAAGAAAAAGGAAATTTACTCTTATTTGTGCTACCATTTTTGGCTTTACTCAGTCACACCTTTAGAAATAGTTATTTTTATTAAACTCAACTGAACTTACCCATTCTGAGAATATCATGGTTTCCTACTTGGAGTCTGGCTGGTCTAGTCCTTAAAGAAGACACAATAAACATGTAAGCATATTTTAAAATGGACAGTTTATACATTAGTTAATAATATGAATGTTAATTAGCTACTACTAAATAAATAAACCACTACATTTTATTTTCTTTCAACAATCTGTATATGAATTTTAAAAATGATATAGTGTAAAATTTAGTTCAGTTAGCAACAGACAGGGGACAAATTGCTTTAAAGATCACAGCGTGTGATGGCTACAAAACAAACGGGAAATTTTGAGAACAACACCAGCATGGTGTTGATTGGTTCCATGTGGCTTTGAGCTTTTCTGGCACTGGGAAGGTTACTACTGTATGTAGCTTACGTATGATTAGTGTGCAATGACAGATTACAGCTTCCTTCATTCTTTATATTAAGTGTGCTTGGTGTTGGGACTCAGGAGTGAGGTCTTGAACCTTTGGCAAACAGGATTGCCTAATTTCCAGTTGTCCACCAAGCAATGCATGCAGTTAACAAAAAAAGCTCTTTCTTTTGCAGTTAAAGAGACCAAAACAAATTATCTTCCAGGTTGAAGAAATTACACTCTTTTACATAGGACATTGGTTAATTTGTGTTTTTACAGATGTAAAATATTTTTCCTTTAATGCATATGTTCTTAATAAAAGATAAAATTTTCCAGTGTATTTCTGGGAAGACCATGTATTTAAAGATGGCATTTAAAAAAAGAACAAAAAAAGAACTCTCAAGAGCCAAGGAGAGTAGGTAGTAATAAACAATTATTTTCAAGACAGAGGGACTTAAAATCTTTCATTGGTTTCTTACTGGCTACAGGATACATTTCAAACTACTTGGTTTCACTTTGCCAAACTTGCCTCTTGCAATTCTCCTAAGGTTATCTGTATATAACCAAGTGGACTTGGTGAATTTAGCTGAATGTAATGTAGTAGTTCCTTCTCAACACCGAAGTTTATATTTCTGAAATGCTTATGTGAGAAATTTATCATCCACTGAGGAAAAATAGAGTTGGGGAAATGGGATCATGAATGAGTCTATCAAAACTTTGATATTTATGCTTATGTTTATTAAACTGGAACCATAAAAACAGCCCACCAAATAATGAGAATGTCAGTACCTCACAGTTTCTTTCATTTGGTTATTAATAGCATAGAATGGATAGGTGTTAATTTATCATCCTTTGATCACCAGTAATTTTTCAATATCTTCTCTCTCTTTTTTCCATATTTTAAACAT
The DNA here is from genome assembly GCA_963575035.1 of Avahi laniger. Taxonomy (NCBI): domain Eukaryota; kingdom Metazoa; phylum Chordata; class Mammalia; order Primates; family Indriidae; genus Avahi; species Avahi laniger. Next base: position 62,989 of record CAUYSK010054535.1, read on the forward strand.
AGTGCTTATAAATTTTTTTTGTTTGATATTGTTAACATATAATACAGAAGTTTCCCTGTGTCTGTTGTCATCTGAATTTTCAAGACCTTTATGATTTTATGACTTAAATTTATCTTTCATCAGTATGGTTTCACCCTATTTCTGCAGACAGTCATGTGCATGCCAGAGTTGGAAAACAAATGCGGAGTAATTTTTATTTCTTAACCTCCATTTCCCCAACACAGGTTCAGTGGTGCTAATTCTGAACATAAGTGCAAAACAAAGCCCCTTTCCATACACAATAACTTCAGGGATGTTTCTATCCATAAACTAAAAAGCTCACTTGCAAGGATTGGGATAATTCTCTCTCAGCTCCCTTTCTCTTTTCTACAATTCATTACATTGAATGAATTCAATGAAACTAGTCTCTCTTTTTCCTCTACTTTATGATTTATTGATGCTTCCTTTTCCCAACTTCTAGTTTCCTGTTTCTCTAATTATCTGCAGCAGGAAGAAGCATAAATTTATGGGCATGGAAAATAAAATTTCCCTAAAGATATAATGTACAGAGTTAATCCATCTGTATTACAATATTAGAATTTATGATTGGGCATGAGTGACTATTCTATACATTTCTAGAGTAGAATAATCTGTGCTTTTGCATGTGATCTTGCTTCTTCCCAGAGCAGTTTTTTTATTCTTCACCATCTGGGAAATGTGTACTCATCCCTGAAAACTCAAATCAAATGCCATTTCTTTTATGGAGATTTTTCCAGCTCCATCAGACAGAATTAGTCAGCTCCTCTGTGGCTGTATAGCTCTTTGGTCTCCTTTTGTTACAGCGAGAACGTTTTCTTTTCCATTCTTACCATGTGCATGGTGTTGCATAGGTACATGTTTGTATTAGTATATTCTAGTATTACATATTTGCATGTCTACCTTATGTGACTGACTTTGAACTTTTCCAGAACAATGATATTTTTACTTCTTATATCTGTCTTAGGCCTTAACATAATGGTATTTGGCCTAACCAGACATGATAAGAATAAATGTTTGTTGAATCAATGATGTGTAACTATTTGAATAAGTATATTAAATGACTTGGTAAGACTAATCAGTTGCTGGATGTCAAAACTAATTTACTGTATATATTTTTATCCTTGGCTTTTTATTAGCTGGGTTGCAAATTCTATGAAAATAGAAACTGCATCTCTCATTCTCATCATTATACCTCCAGTTCCAGATACCTGGTAGGCACTTACCGGGTATTTTCAGAGTTTATGAATAAAGAATAAAAGAATAACAATAAGAGATGAAAATAATTCAATGTTCAACCTTGTTTTCTTTTTCTTAACTGAAGACGAACACATTCAATCTGATTATTTTTTTCAGCCCAAGCTGCCTCTCAGTTCCATGTCACTTTCATAAGTGGCTGAGCACGGAAATGGCAGGAGCTGGGGCAGGGGCTGATTCAGGTGGATGCCTAACCTATTCGGAGTCAATCAGAAGACTTTTATCTGGAAAATTCTCCTCGGTACCTAAGAAGCAAGTGGCTTGAAACAAAGGTGAACCCTTGGATGGAACAGATTTTCACATTCTAAAACTGTCTCACAACCAAATCCATCAGTTGATTCTCTGGCAAATCATTGCTTTGCCTTTTCTTTCTATAATTTGTTTGTTTTCAAAGGAAAAAGGGTAGGCAGCAGAGAGAAAAAAATCATATTTTTCTCACCGTGAGTCCTTCTTTTTCTGCCTTCTGTTTAAATGATAGATGATAAGATTCTAGCCTCTTTTGTGATAGTGGATTGTGTATGATACCTATAGATACAAACAGTGTATGTGTTGAGGAAATACGCACAAACAAAACAGCACATGCTGTCCTCACAGCCGGTCACACAGAATGCTCATGCATGTGTCTGTTGCTCATTGATTTTTTTCCTGCTATTTGTGTCGTCCTTTTGAAGAAGCTCCAGCAGCCTTGTGCTTTGCCCAGTTGTTTATAATGGTCTATAAATTAGGGGGTTGGACCAAATGAAATGTCTTAATCTTATTTGCAAATTCTGATTGTGTTTTATTTTCCTGGTTTTAGAAAATATATAGATCAACCTGTGATTGAAACTTATAGTCTAGTTACTCATTTTTTTTTGAAGTTGGTTACTCTTTCAGCCACTTAGTAGTTTCAAATAATATTTTCGTATATCGCTCAGTTTGTTTTAAGTTCCTGCTATAAATGTTGAAAGATTTTTTTTTTTCTCCAAGAGTCTTATGAAGAGGCAAAACACAAAAACAAAAACAAGACAAAAACAAAGGAAAAACACTCCACCTATCAACTGCATGTTTAGAAATCAGATAAAAGTGCTTGGTAAACAGTGCTATCTTTTATCAACTGTTTTTAATTTTCAACTATGACGTTTTTAACAACCGGCCGTATAGTTCAATAATTAAACTATGTTCAGAATTGAGGTCTCAATGAGCTGAATTCAGAATATGGGAATTTTTATTAGAAACCCCATTAGTGAACTCTGGGGAAGGAACCCAAGATTACATGTGTTTGATTTACTGACTGTGTGTGTCAACAGCATGCTTTTAATTCTCAGAGTAACAAAAAAAACTGCTCAGAATGTGTGCTTTGGTCAATTATGAGTCTATATTTTGTGTCACAGACATTGTATTAAGTTCTCTCCTTTTACTTCTCAGTCAGGGTTTTATAGGAGGATGTGGTAAACAAAAAATTTAAACTACCAGCGGGAGTGAGTAAGTTACGTAAGACGTTTATGAGATGCAGCAAATAAAATAAACTTAGGGGGTAAAAAAATATCTGTGTCTTTTCAGAAACTAAAGGTGGATGGACTTGTTGTTCCAATTTATTATAGACAGATCTTCATAATGTGACTGCAAGGTCAATGATAATCAATGGAAATTTTGATTTATATTTGTTTTATTCATGTGACTTTGGTTTAATGTAGATATGTACCCAAAGAGTACATATTTCAGGTGAATAAGTGATTTTGATGATTAAGCCACTCAGTTAAATAAGGATGCTAATACATTGTCTAACAAAATATAATGAATAATACCATTTGTGTTTGCATAGAGCTTAAACAGTTTACAAAATACTTCCACCTTTTGACTCACTTTAGTAGAAGAGCAGGGTTTATTAGACCCATTAGACTCAATACAATATATTGATCCATGACCAAGATTAAAAAAAATCAAAACCTATTCTAAGGAGTATATCAAAGTTTCTTTTTCTGTGTGTGTATATGTATATGTATATGTAGATGTAGATATAGTCAATGCAGAAGATACATAAACTTCAGTTATGTGGCCACCTGCTAAGAAGCAGTTTTTAAAACTTGGGTTTCTGTATCTTACCAGCAAAATGGAATTTGAAAATAATTATTACAAGGCAGGAAAGATCTTGATGTTCCTTTGGAATTCTGAAGGTGGGGAATTTTTCTCTCAAGAAGATTTTTAGCGTATTGCACATAAAACATTTTCTTAGGAACTATGTGAAGAATTTGGCAATTTGGGAAATGGTATATTCTGCCCCGAATAGTTACTTTATTCCAAACCATCTCTTTTGTGAACACAATCAGTCAAACTGCTTGGTTTCTTAGGAACAAGCCAGTAGACTACAACAGAATCTCCCAAACTGATGTCCCCATGAATACCACCTCAGGAAAGATGTCAATAGATTCTTCAAGAACAAATTGTGCAGGGTCAAACAATTTGGGAAAAGAATGCAAATAGATCCCGTTCTTGTAGATTAAAATGACATTAGTTATGAAGTAAAGGAAGCTGTTAAATATTATTTTCCTAGTGTTTCTCAAATTTATTGGAATATACACACATACAGACAAATAAATATACAAACATGCGTATATATGTATAAGAATATATATATTAATAATTTGAAAAACAGAATTTGGGAAATGTTGGAAAAAGGATTCATTTCTTTACTAAATATTTAAACTTTACATTATCATAATGCTATGGTTTGAGTGTGTCCCCCAAAATTTATGTGTTGGCGACTTAATCCCCAATGCAACAGTGTTGAAAGGTGGGACCTTTAAGAGGTAATTAGGTCATGAGGACAAAGTCCTCATAAATAGATTAAAGCTGTAATTGCTGGGATGGGCTAATTATCTTAGGAGTGGGTTGTTGACAAAAGGTTGTGTTCAGCCCTCTTCCTTTCTTCCCCCCACTCCCCATGCTTTATTGCCCTCATGCCTTCTGCCATGGAGGCCCTAGCCAGATGTGGGTCCCTCGACCTTGGACTTCTCAGCTTCCAGAACTGTAAGAAATAAATATCTATTCTTTACAAATTACCCAATCTATAGTATTTTGTTATAGCAGCACAAAATGGACCAAGACATATAGCATTTAATAAGATTTATGATTTCTTCTAGGCCCTATGATTTTGAAATATGACTGTGCACACATTGAAAATATAAATAAAACATAGGTTCAAAGTACAATAGGAAATCCTTTATTTTCTACACAATTCAGCTTGAATGACATTATTTCAACTTTTCCAAAGAATCTTCAGAATCTGAATTCCTTAACTTAACTCCTCCTGAACTCCTCTACCATCTGGACCCATCTGCCCTCTCAATTGTTTCTTTATCACATGATCGCATTTCAAAATAATATCCCCCCTTCCTCTTTGGTGGGACCTGAATTTTTCTAAAATTACTTCCGTTGGGGTCCCTGTCTTCACCAGACTCTCAAGTGTCAGGTCCCTGCTAACTTAAGACTTGAAGGCCCCGATGTCAGCACCTCCAAAGGCAGCTCTTCCGTGAAAGGCCGTCTTTGTTCATTATCCTGAGGATGGCTGACTCACGGTGTTCCATGCCTTGTTCCCTGGCTTTTGTTCCGTGGCCTGTGACTCAGCTCCTCCATGCTTTTTCCACCTTCAGCTTCACTTCTCCCAGCTGTGACCCATGTTCCTGGTTTCATCCCTGGTTTCTGAGTTATTAGTTTTTGAAGACTTTTTCCATTTTCCTGCTTCTGACTTATCATAGATACATCTTTCATGCTTTGTTCTCTGTCCTTGGCCATGACTCTGACTAACTGGAAATTGCTGCTGAAGGGCTGGTGGCCACCAGCTTGAGCTCTCTGACTCTTACGGTCCTGTGCCACAGTGACATCATTTGTGCTGTTCCAGCAGGAACACTTTTCTTTTATGAATTACTACTACATGTGAGCCCTGTACTCCTTGCATGCTATGTACCAAATAGTGCTTTCTATGTTGAATAAGTCCTTTATAAGGCAAAAGTTAGACTAGGTTTAATGGATTCCAAAGATTATGGATTTTACTGAAATAGAACACAGATCTGTACAAACCCTGTTACGTATAGTGAATACTGGGTTCTTCCTAAACATTCTTAGGTGGCTTGTTAAATTATAAGTGATTCATACTCTCTTGTCTAGATTTTCCTGGTCCCACGAGGGGAGATTATAGGAACTCAGAAGATGAGAGGTGAATATTTATCATTAGGGAGCGGGAAATGTTGTCGTTACAAAATGAATATGTAGGCCGAGGCCTCACAGGTGAAGGAAGGATGACAAGAGATGGAGAAATACAAACAGACAAGAAAGAGCATGTCTCCCCATCCTCTCATTCTTGTCTCTTTCCTATTGTATTACACAATTTTAATGAGCAAAAATAGTGTAAAGACACTTAGGTGAGAGAGAAAGTAGAAATCACCAAGCAATAGTTCCAGGAAATTTCCTAGTTTTTTTCATGGGCTGCATATGTTATGAGATGATGGAGAGAGAAAGGTAAGACAGGTTATTTATTAATGAGTTAATTCATATTAAAATCTGTCTAAGGAAATCAGGAACACATCTGTGTTTCTCCACCAGAAGTAGTAGTGCAGGTGGATATATGTAGAATAGGAAAGCCAAGAACTAAATTGTGAGGAGAAAAGCTGTGATTGCTCTAACCTCTGTCTCCATGATCCTTTACCTCAGTTGTCTGTCATCCCACCCTCTTCCTGGAGGCAATATACCTGTGGCCTGCAGGCACGTGTCCCAAACCGAGTTCCTTTGGTAAAGTGTACAAACCTTCTGAACAGGGGAAAAACCCTGGGAGCTTTCGGAATTGCCCATCTCTGAAAGTCTAAGGCAATAAAGAGAGAGCAAGGTCTCTGGTTCACAAAGCATAAGAGGCAGGCATCATTCACATGCCAGATTGTAGTGGAAACAGATAAGAGCAAAAATGTATATAGTATTTCTTATAGATGTGATTTTTTAACAAGAACAGAGACAGGTCATGCAATCATATTTAGTCCATTTTATCTCTGAAATCAGTTTTCAATCTTTCTGTTTTCTACCACTTTCCAGGACTTTTGTATACTGGACATGATGTGAGTCATAATGGACAAATGGATAATGTTTCATTTCACAAAACATTTATGTGGCATGATGGCTTTCAGACTTTGATTCTAGTGGGCTGTGTTCTCAGAACACCTTCCTTCCCTCTTCTGGTCATGGACCGTGACAAGCCCAATCTGTCCTGACTGACACCCTCCTGGAAGTACCCTGTCTACCTGTTGTTCAGATCTTGCCAGAAGAAATAATAGTCCAGGGGTTGCCATATGTCCCAGGTAGGGCCAACCAAAGTAATTTTTTTCTGTTAAACCATCAACATGTAGAGAGAAAACTGTCTCCTTCATTTGGGAGGATGCAAAACTGAGTTGCCTGCAAACATGTTCCCTGCTTGGTGGAGAGACTCTGCCTGCAGAAAGACACCAAACAAAGACGGACCTGGGAGACGGATGATGAATGGGATCTTGCTTCCTGTTGTTTTTCCTTCCATTTTATGAGCTATACCAATGGTATTCCCAACTACATGAGCTATGGATTTTTTTTTAAAGCCATGATGATTTGAATAGGACATCCATTAATCACAACAAAAAGAGTCCTAATGTCATGTGTAATGATGCACTTAAAAAAGTGTTGAGCTCAGTTCACCTCATTGAATTTGCTTTTGGGATTGAGGCTGGGGGGTGGTTATAGGGAATAAATTAATTTAGAGGTTATCCTAACATTGATTTAAATGGCCTACATTAGGGCAAGTGCGTGCAGGTTGAGCCCTCCTGTAAACTGGACTTGACATATGATGTGTTCTTTATGGCTCTGGGCCTAACACCATCTAGCACAGGATGAGCTGTTATTTAATGCTTAAAGAATAAAATGAATCAAGGAATGAAAAAAAGATATTCTTGTAACTACAGTCATTTCATGACATTGGCTTTGTGGCAAGAGTAGAGTTGAGGTATATTTAGCAACTAAATTTACTCTCTCTTCTGCTAAAATCCAGAAATAAATCCTTCGTGGTGGTGGGTGGGGAGGCTGAGAATTTACTTGTGACTTATTCACTCCAACAACCTGGAAGAAAAGAATATGGCTTTAGGGAGAGTCAAATGAGGCTTTAACGGCAGTCAAATTATCTTTATTTTGAAACTGATTCTTAATTTTACCTAATATGGTTCATATGAGGATTAATGGAACAATACATAGATTATTTATTTCTAGGAACATAGTAAGTACTCGATAAATGTAAACTAAGCTGGGTGTGGTAGCTCATAACTGTAATCCTAGCACTTTGGAAGGCTGAGAAGGTAGGATCACTTGAACCCAGGAGTTTGAGGTTATAGTGACCTATGATTGCACCACTGCACTCTGGCCTAGGTGGCAGAGCAAGACCCTGTCCCTGCCCCCCCCCAAAAAAAATCTACAATAGAAAAAAAATTCATGGAGTTTGCCATTGGCAAGTTGCTGATTGACCACTGAAGTTTGTAATTTCCTAGATCTCACTCCTTTTAAATATGGGATCACACCCACAGAAGAATGGGCCTTACCACACACTTCTTGGCCCCCTCTTCTTTTCTCAGTTTGCGTATTGTTTTAGCCCTCTTTCCAAACTCCTAGTTTTGAAATGTGTGTGTGGGCAAATCGAGGTTGCCAGCTGTGCTGGGGACACCACGTCTGCCATATCGCTACAGCCTATTTGCTTTCCATGAGCCAAGAGCTCTGTTCCTGATTGAATCTGTGAGCTGGGGGGTAACAAACTTCTTCATAATTGAGGCAACAATGGTAATTTATTTCTCTTACTCATCCTCCTGTGATGTCTGTGACAGGTATCCACTGAGCTCCCTGTCCTCTGAATTTTTTTTTAATACCTTAAATATGTTTTATTATATATCAATTATATCTCAATAAAGCCATTAAGAAACAAAAGGGGGAAATTTGATAGAGAGAAACTTGTGTTAGAACATAGGTAGAACAAGAGTGAGGAAGCATGTACAATTAAAGAAGATTAATCATGATCTACATTCCTATTTCTACATATTAATCTGTATCACATGATATTTCTATTTCTTTCCTATTTTTTTCATATTGCTTCTCTCATTTCGATAGCAAAATGGCATAGTACGTCTGCCAAATTTACTTTTTTACAAAAATTCCTAAACATATGCTATGATACTCAACTCAAGGTAGAATTTATGCAATTCTTTTCTTAAAACTCAGGTCAAAACAATTTTTTTTTCAGTGCCTTGTTTTGCTGCTTAAACTCATCAACATTATTAATACATACTTTTGTGAATCTATCAAGTTCAGGCTACTCGTATGAGATGAAAAAGAAGTACTGGACATGTTTCATACCCTAGAAAAGCTTACAGGTTACTTATATATGAGAAATGACATGTACATAAAGAAGTCAAGATGAGAGAAAGACACCCTCAGTCACAAGGGAAACGCAATTCAAGACCACAATGAGATATTATCTCACCCCAGCCAGAATGGCTTTCATCAAAAAGACAACACATAAATGCACATATAAGAATAACATCTATTGGATGTTGGGCAGAGGGAGGGGCGAGGGGGGAGGAGGAAGGAGTGGACGGGTATATGCATACACAAAGAGTGCAATGTGTACCACCCGAAGGATGGACATATTTGAAATTGGGACTTAGAGAGGGAGTGGGGGCAAGGGCAACATACCGTAACCTAAACATCTGTACCCCCATAATATGCTGAAATAAAAAAAAAAGACAACAACAAATGCTGGTGAGGATGTGGATAAAAGGGACCTCCACATACTGTCGGTGGGAATGTACTTTCCTATGACTCCTGGTTGAGTGCAGCCAAGTGAGTTTCCAGTGAAAATCTGAAGATGGAAGAGGATGGGATGCGATTCCCCTGGCTGTCTCCCTGCTGGGCTGCAGTTAGAACTGTTTATCTTTTACCATAGGCCACCTGTCTCTGGGCAAGTGTCTTTCCTCCTGTGCCTTCTGCTAAAGCCACAGCTTGCTGGGTGCTGGAAACCTCTGTTCAGATCAGCTCTAGCTCCCATTTTCTTGCCTTGGGTTCTTCAATGTTTCTTTTTGATTTCTTTTAACCATTCCCACTATTGGTAAATAGAGCATTCAATTTGACTTTTCTCAGTTACCTCATTGGAGCGTGTAGTACCGTCTGTGCCCTGCTGGAACTCTGACTGATACAAAGCCTATTAACTGCCACCACCTCTTATTTAGGTGAATTATCTCATTTCATCTTCCTATCAATATCTTTTGCTATTTAATTGAAGAAATTTGAACTCAGAGGGTTTTATTAATTCATGGAAAGCCACATACCTCACAGGTGAAAGAGCCTGAATTTAAAGCCAAGGTTCTAGTCCAGAGATGTGTCCACTACCCTATGCTGTCTTCTCTTCAGTGTTTCCATTAGTTCAAGAAAATGCAGGGAGGTATGTGCTTCTGTCCAACTGAGCTAAGAGAATATTCAGTTTAGTCCAGCAATTTTGTCTATTTATAAATGTCTTAAGAAGTGTATATAGTTCAAGTTTCTGAATTCATACATCCAGCATTACCTAAGTGCTCACTTTATTATGTCTTACACCTGATTACTAAAGTCATAAACCCATTTTCCCCCTTTACCAGAATAATTGTTAGAAGACATTTAATTTATCCACATTGAAGTGTATTTATTCACAAGCATTTATAAGTATTCATACACTCTATAAATGCAATCCCGTATTTTCTTTATTTCTAAAAATTTGAATCAACTGTGGCTCCAAATTATTATTATATTTGAATGTTTAGCTATTTAAATGCTCACAAATTATAATTTCATTTGTCAGTCTCAATTGTAAGTTTTTTAAAAAAAGTTTATTATTTTTCCAGTCTTCTATTTTCTTAAAAGACCTCAGTCCAATTACTCCAAACCTCCAATATGGTACTGGCCAAGAATGAAATTTACATAGTTTGTCCTTTTGGCCTCTATTTGATAAAGCCAAACCTTGTAACTTTGATGCCTTCCCCTCTCAAATATGTTTATTTTATTCCACATAATAGAATTTATCTTCCATAATTTCCTTTAAATTCTTTCTGGAATGTTTTCAGGTTAGTTAGTCATCATTTTCTCTCATTTTCTTGTGAGCTTGAATTATTTCACCCACCAATGAGCATTTGCTTCATTGGATTCTCTGACAAGCATAAACAAGGCACAATTCACCACCTCTTCTGCCGTAAGCTATACTGTGCAAAATTCCTGAAAAAAAAATTAAGTCTTTTATCAGATATTATGTATCACCCAAGTAATTATTTAAATTAAGCAATGAGTTGCTCTGGTCATGGTCATTTCAGCCAGGGAGTTCCATAGACTTCAGATTCTGATGATACCTCAGTCTTTGAACACCTGTCTTAGTCAGTTTGGATGGTATAGCAAAATGCCTTACGCTGGGTAATTTATAAATAACAGGAATTTATTGCCCACACTCTGGAGGCTGGCAAGTTCAAGATCACGGTGCCAGCACATTTGGCGTCTGATGAAGGCTCGTTCTCTGCTTCAAAGATAGTCCTTTCTTGCTGTGCCTTCACATCATGGAAGGTAAAGGAGCTCACTAGAGCTTCTTTTTAAGGTCACTAATCTTGTTCATGAGGGTAGAGCCCTCATGACGTAATCACCCCTCAAAGTCCTTACCTCTTAATATTATCACATTGGGTATTAGGTTCCAACATATGAATTGGGGGAGGGGACATCAACCTTCAGACCATAGCAATGTGCAAAGACCTAATTAATTTCTATTCTTAGATACATAGTAATTGTAATGTGCAGTTTTCCAAATCAAGCAAGACAGTTTTATTTAGGGAGGGCTCCTCTTTATCACAGGGGAAAATAATTTTAGATTTCTTTTGAGAGGCTCGGGACAATGGCAAAAACCATCAAGGCATAGGAGAATGGAAAGAAAAGAACGTGAAACCAAAGGTCCAGTTTATGTCTTGGAGCATCTCAAACTTACGAAGTTGACTATTTTTTGCAGGTCTCTGTTCTTCTTGTTTCTCATCTTAATGATGGAGATAATAATGAGAGGAAAGAGTTCCTGGCCTTTTTCAACTGGATAGATGTGCAAAAACATTTTTTTAAAATAGATAAACCCTTTACAAACTCCTTAGACTTTGGGAACAACTTTTATGGACCAATGTATTTACAGCTATCTGACTGACCACATTTACTATCTGTCCAACATTATTGCATATTTGTCCAATTTTATTACTGGAGGGTTGCCATGTAGGTGCCAGGCTCTTCACATATATTTTCGTTCATCACTATTGGCGTTATCTAGCCTTTAACTGAAAGTATTTTAAAAAGAACTTTATTTTTTATTATAAAAATAATGGATATGCACTATAAAAGTTCAGAAAATGAAGAAAGTATAAATCAACATTGTCCAAAAAAATAAAATGAGAGCCTCATATGTAATTTAAAATTTTTTAGTAGTCACATTAGTAAAAAAAAAAAAAATAAATGAAATAGATGAAATTAATTTTAATAATAAATTTTATTTATTCAATACATTAAAATATGTTTATTTTAGAAAGCAATCAATATAAAATTATCAAATAGATATTTTACATTCCTTTTTTTAGATCAAGTCTTTCAAATCTGGTGTACATTGTAGCATGTCTCTCATCTCATTGGGACCAGCAAGATTTCATGTGTTTACTAACTGGATGTGCCAGTAGCTACCATATTGGACAGCTCAGTTATAGACTACAGATATGAAAATTATTTTTCCCATGAGCAAAAAATAATCACTATTAATATACTGCTTACATGTTTATTCTATGTAGATATACAATTTTTTTTCAACAAAATGTTTATATTACAACACATGACTTGAACTTGCTTTTTAAATTTCCTCTTAATAGTATATCACAGTGCTATGTCACCATTGTTTCTTAAAGCTCAATAGTACTCCATGGTATACATATACCACAGTTTATTAATCCACTCATGTATTGATGGACACTTGGGCTGTTTCCACATCTTTGCAATTGTGAATTGCGTTGCTATGAACATTCGAGTGCAGGTGTCTTTTTCATAGAGCGACTTTTGCTCTTTTGGGTAGATGCCCAGTAACGGGATTGCTG